>VBRH01001699.1:6180-17050 GCA_014578085.1 Cardamine resedifolia
AAAAAACAAACACACTTCTCTCACTCGATCGCTATCTGAGACGTTAGTTTCAACAAACTAAACAAATCAAAACACACACACAAAGTCTGTGTTCCCCTTTTCCCTTTAGATTCACTCTTCCTTATGAAATACTCACAAATCTCTCAAACACAACACACAAAAACAAATCCTTTCACCTATTTCTGACACCTAACATCTCACCCAAATCTTAAAAATCCAATCTTTCTTCTTCTTCTTCTCCAATTCACACTTGTAATCCGAAACCATGGTGAAATAATCACAAATCTCACAAACCCACACACAAAAACAAATCCTTTCATCACCCAAATCTTAAAAATCCAATCTTTACCCTCCAAATGCTCTGATTCAACAATGGTGGAACCCTTACCAAGACGTTTCCTTTCCTCTCACAAATCTCTCGTTACTGTTTTCTGGATCGCCACTTTTGCTTCCTTATTCATTTGGCAATTCGGTGGCGTTTCAAGCAATCTCTACAACGTTGGCTCTGGCTTCTCTGTTTTCTGGTGGTCAACGACCATAACCACCGTCTCTGGGTTTCCTAAGCTTAGACCTGTAGCTTTTAATCTGACTGAATTTGGTGCGGTTGGTGATGGTTTCACTATCAATACCGAAGCTTTTGAGAAAGCTGTGTATGCGATCTCAAAGCTTGCTAAGAAAGGAGGTGGTCAGCTTAATGTTCCTCCTGGTCGGTGGCTTACGGCGCCGTTTAATCTCACTAGTTATATGACTCTTTTCCTTGATGAGAATGCTGAGATTCTTGCTGTTCAGGTTTGTTTCTGATTTCTCTAGTTTTCGAAATTTTATTGGAATTACAAAGTCTCACTTGTTGGTATGTTAGTAGGTTTATTGATCATGGAGGGATCTATTAAGAATTTGGTTGTAAATATGTGATTTTTAATGCAGTATTTGTTATGTTCATGTGAAATCTGATTCTTTTGGGGTAATCATTGAAGGTTTTGTTGACTTAACAGTTTGGTGTGTTTAATGGGTTTTTGGATCTATATGTTTAGGATGAGTTTAGGGGGTTTGTAGTATATGATCATGAAGAGATCTATCAAGAATTTGGTTAAATTTTTATACTTTTAGGGGGCAAAAATGTGGTTTTTAATGCTGTATTTTTAAAGTTTATGTGAAATTAGATTCATTTAGGCAATCATTGTAGCTTTTGCTTACTTAACAGTGAGACATATTCTTCTTTTGTTGGATCTTTCTCGTTTCAGGAATGATTACTTTGTATTGATTTTTTGTTGAGCCTTGAAATTTGAGTTGAGTGGAGAGAGTTGTTTATGTGAAATGTAAGGTTTTAATGCAGTATTTGTTACCCTGAGAGGAGTTTATGCGAAATTAGAATTTTTTGGGGCAATCATTGAAGCTTTTCTTCACTTAACACTCAGACGAATTCTACATTTGTTCCTGGGATGGTTCTTTTCTATTGGTTTTGGTTAAGCCTTGAAGTTGTAAGTTGAATAGAGAGAGTAATAGCTTGAGGTTGCTCATTGTGGGATTCAACAATGATGAACTAATCCAGAGTTACATGCAGCAATCTTAATGTTTGATTTTCAATTGATAGATATATTCATCCTTACTGTTCAATTGGTTTTATAGATTCCAGGATGTATAATTTGAGGCGGGTTTTGTCTTCTGTTATTATATTTATGAAGATTAGTTTTTATGTTTAACATATTTAGGATGAAAAGTATTGGCCTTTACTTCCTCCTTTACCTTCATATGGCTATGGAAGAGAGCATCATGGACCTCGTTATGGAAGTTTCATTCATGGACAGAATCTTAGAGATGTTGTCATCACAGGTTAGTCAATTGTTTTGTACAGTGCGAACTGTTTTCTCTCGTAATTACTGAGTTTCAAATGTGACCCTTCTTATAGATGCATGTAAATTATTCTTGACTCGGTGATTGTTAAGAATATTCTCGCATTTGTCATCGTAAAGATTTTTAGGCAGTGTCTGAATTGAGGGCTTTTCATGTATTAAAGCTATGTAGAAGTAAAACCACAACTATACTGTTTAAGCTTCACTAGATAGTTGTGGGGTTCTGGAATAGTAATTATTAATCTCAACAATACTTTAAGCTCTAGTTGATTGAGATGAGGCACTTCCAGGCAAAGGCGTTGTCTATCGATAATTTCTCTACTAGCTGGTTGAAAACTTGTTATGTCTTTCTCTTAGCTGGACAAGAGCTTTATGTCATAAGGACTAGAATCGACAATCTTCTTCTGTTAGATATTCAAAGCCTTCTTTTCAGTTCACACATATTGGCGTTTATTCTGTAAACTGTATGATTGATGGCTCATATATGATGAAAAACAGGGAATAATGGTAGCATCAACGGACAGGGGCAAACGTGGTGGAAGAAGTATCGCCAAAAGTTGCTCAACCACACAAGAGGACCACTGGTACAGATAATGTGGTCACGTGACATTGTTTTTGCTAATATCACTTTGCGTGATTCTCCATTTTGGACACTTCACCCATATGACTGCAAAAACGTCACAATCACTAATATGACCATTTTGGCGCCTGTGTTTGAAGCCCCAAACACTGATGGTATCGATCCTGGTAAGTAATTTTCACGTTACACTGGACGTTGCAACTCAAATATGTAACAAAAGAATTGAATTTCTTATCGCATGCAATGAAACACAAAAATGCGAAACATCCTGAGTTTGCAACTTACATTTAGCGTTCTAGCAACTAAATTATTCAGGAATTTCAGTGTATCGCTTATAAGCTTATGGTACCTAGCATATGATCTTCTGATACAAATCAGATCAGAGTAGGATTGAGCGATATTTGTACACTACTTACTTGGTTTTAATGGTGGCTATTATCTCCTTGTTGTGCATCAGATTCGTGTGAGGACATGTTAATTGAGAACTCTTACATCAGCGTTGGGGACGATGGCATTGCGATAAAGAGTGGTTGGGATCAGTATGGAACTACCTATGGACGACCTTCAAAGAACATACTCATCCGCAACCTCATCATCCGCTCCATGGTTAGGTAAGAGAAAATCACTTTTCCTAATCAATGTTGAATCTAATAATCCGACTTGTACCTAAAACCTCTATGCAAAACAGCGCTGGTATATCAATAGGAAGTGAGATGTCTGGTGGTGTCTCGAATATCACAGTTGAGAACATTCTGATTTGGAGCTCCCGGCGTGGAGTTAGGATAAAAACTGCACCAGGACGAGGAGGTTATGTCCGGGATATAACATTCCGGAATGTCACATTAGATGAATTGAGAGTTGGCATAGTCATTAAAACAGACTACAATGAGCACCCAGATGGTGGATTCAATCCCCAAGCCTTCCCTGTACTCGAAAACATAAACTATACAGGGATTTACGGTCAAGGAGTACGAGTTCCAGTGCGTATCCAAGGAAGCAAAGAGATTCCTGTTAAAAATGTAACCTTTAGGGACATGTCAGTTGGGATAACATACAAGAAAAAACACATATTCCAGTGCGCATACATGGAAGGGCGTGTGATCGGTACCATTTTCCCGGCTCCATGTGAGAACCTTGATCGGTATGACGAGCAAGAGCAGTTGGTAAAGCGATCTGATTCCCAAAACGCAACAGATATAGATTATGAGATCTGACCAACAACAAAACATGGGTTTTGTCTCTGCAACAACAACTCTGTCTCGTTGGAGTTTGTATATATACAGAAACCAAAAAAAGCATCTCATCATCAGTCATAGAGGATGGCAAACTCACGAAGAGGAATTTTTATCATTGATCATTTATGTTTTACTATTTGGTTCTCTATAGCTTTGTTATACTCATGAATGGAAATGGTGAAATTTGAAATTATTGTTTTTTTTTTTCTTGCGGCAAGCTGAGATATTTGCTTTTGTATAGACAAGAGTATCAAAAGTATTTTTGATTTCGTAAATAAAAAGCATAGTCTACCCACAGAAATTACAGAATGATTGATATAAAGGCTCTTAACAGATGTTGCAGTGGGAGCGACTATTTCATGGGATTTTCCCTAATTTTAAATTAGAATTATTACAAAATGCTATAAAATGTCTCACACTATTTATGGACTATTTTTGACGAAAACTTCATTTAGAGTTATTTTAAGAAATTTCTTTTTAAAATTTTGCCTTTAGATTAATTATTTTATACTTAGGGTATAGTTTTTAGGGTTAGAGTTTAGTTTTAAAAGATAGGGTCTAGAGTTTAAGGTTTATGGTTGATCCAAATCTAACCGTAACCGTATTTTGGACTATAATCGGACCGTTTTTAACCGTAACCTGACCGTAACTATATAAAATGGTTAAAAACCGTAACCGTTAACAGTAAAAAATATATTAGTTATGGTTAACCGTAAATTATTAAATGTAACCGTAAGTTAACCGTAACCATATAAAACCGTTGGTTAACCGCATAGTTGTAACCTTAAAATAATAACCGCAACCGTTTTAAAAATATACATAATGAACATATAATTAATCATAATCATAAATTTTTGTGTAAACTGAAAATGTTACTGATATTAATCTTTATTTTAATCAAATAATCGAATTGTATTTAATCATAATAACCGTAATCGTATATAACCGTAACCGTTTTAACCGTAACCGGTTTAACTTTAACCGTTTTAATTGTATATTAAATTGGTAAGCTTAAGATTAAAGAAAAATCACAATCGTAACCGGTGGTTAATTAACCTTAATAACCGTAACCGTGGTCATGCCTACATTAAAAGATGAAATTAGGGCTATATGTTACCTAAATAAAAATGTCTCTAAATGTGGCATAAAAACTTCATTTTGTAATATTTAAGGGAATTGCCCTTTATTTTACTTTACTACCGCCTTTGATCAAATTATTTCAATGTTTTCCAAATCGAATTGCACATCAACTCGACATTATTACTCGATAGTTGATCAGACCGGTTTTAATATTTTTATAATTAAAATAAAAGTAAATAAAAATAGATAACATTAAACCCATATATTAAAGAGAAATTCTTTAAAATAGCATCAAGTAAAAAAATTTTGGTTAGAAATAGCAAAAAAAAACTTTTATTTTGACATATTTAAGAGAATTGCCCAATTTTAAATTAAAATTATTATAAAATGTTATAAATATCTCATACTATTTTTTGGGCTATTTTGACCAAAATATTAATTTGGAACTATTTTAAGGAATTTCCATGAAATAACTTATATAAAAACTTAAATATTTTGTTAATATGTGTGAAAATATTTTAAACAATACTTTCTAATAAACTAACAAAAAGTATTCTATTTAATAAATGGGTTTTGTCGGAGCTAAAGTCAAATGTTGCATGTCAAGCAAGAAGTAACAAAATTGCACATCAAACACATTAATGCTCCACCGGACCGGAGCAAATACATTAATGCACATTTATCAATAGATATATCACAAAACTTTAGATTTCAAAGATAAATGTAATGTTATGTAGTCCCCAGGATCGTTTGATATGCGAAAAATCTGAGAATATTCACTATTCTTTACAACAACCCACCAAAAAAGAAAAAATGTGGATTATCCTAAGATACGGAAAGGTAGGAATTCTGAAACTCACAAATCATCCATTTGATTAAACATGTTAGTGTATTCACGAAACATATATGATTACTTAAAGAAATTGACAACAATGTGATGAAACTTGATCAGACGTATCTTTTAAACATTAGGTTCAACTTCAACCCTTTATATTACAAAAACATAAACCAATAAGAACCAATTGACAATGAGTGGATTGACTTATATCCCTTATATACTAGCGCTAGTCCCTTTTAACTTCTAATGGATCCTAAAACGCTCTCTTGAGATTATGACTCTTAATTATCGCTTCATCTCGAACCGAATCCCACTCTAGGACCAACAATAAACCCTTTTTGTCAACAAACGAGTTTCTGATACCATGCTAAGGTTTATGGACTTCCAATTCAAAACCAATTGACACATATCCCTTATATATATAAGGGTGCTAGTCTGTTTCAACTTCCAATGTGGGATCCTAAGAAAAATATTAAATACAAAATCTAAAACCATATCGAAAAAATATTATTTTAATAGTTCCATATACGAATTAAGAAAGATCGACAAGTAAAACCGGAAACTAGTTATAGATAAATCTCATGGTATTAGTAGCGGAAGTGTAACCACCATCAACGACCAAGTTATGTCCGGTAATGAACCCTGACGAATCTTGGCTTGCAAGAAACAAAGCTGCTTGAGCCACATCCTCCACAGTACCGGCCCTTCCGGTTAGCAAACTTCCTTTCTCAGCCACAATGTCAGTGACCTCAGCCACGTCAAGTTTGTCATTGTTAAGGAACTTTCTGTAGGCAGCGACCAAGATCTCAGTGGGAACTCCATGAGGAGAGATGCTATTCACACGAATGCCGTGAGAGCCAAGCTCACACGCAGTTGTTCGCACTAGCCCGTTGATGGCTCCTTTGGAAAGAGTATATGCGTGTCCTCCAAGTCCTCCCATTACCCCTGAGGAACTTGATGTGCATATTATTGACCCTCCTCCTCCTCCTTCTCGATCGGTTTTTAGATACATCATAATTAAGTTTAATAAGTGGTCTCGTACAATTACAATTAAGGCTTTGCAACCCGTTTTAAAATGATATTTAGGGGTGCGCAAAATAAACCGTAACAGAAAAACCCGAACCGAACCAAACCGATTTTTTTTTATAAATCATTCGGTTTTATTAATTTAAAATCCAAAAAAAAAATCATAAAACTGGTTTTTGTCAAACCGAACTGAATAAACAAAAAAACAAATCACTAAAATCTATATTTTTAGTGTCTATAAATATATAATGTATATAAATATAAATGTATGAAAAATTGACATAATAATTCTAATATTACATAAAACACTATTTGTTTGAGATTTTTAGTTGTTTTTAAACAAAAACAGAACTGAAACTGAGACAACCAAAACTCAACTGAAACCAAACTAAACAGAACTACAATTGATTTAATATTTTTCAGACTTTTAAATTAAAAAAAAACGAAAAAAGGGAACCGAAACCAAACCAAACCATAAACTGGAACTCCCAACCTCTCTAATGATATTAATCCGAAAACAAAGCCAGAAAACTATACAGTAGTAACAAAACAGAATATACAACGATCAAAACATGAGTATCTTTCAATATCCGTAAAAATCTGAACTAAAACCGAAATCGTATCACACTAAACCAAATGGTACTCAATTTTCATGAAATACAACATTAAATTTTATAGTGTCAACACCTATATATATTACCTTTGATCATGGCCTTAGCGGCATGTTTGATACCATGCAAGACACCATTGACATTGACCGAGACAAGTTTATTAACCATGTTCACGTCCATCTCCGTGATGCTGCCTTCGTTGAGAGTAATGCCGGCGTTGTTGAATATAACGTCAAGTCTACCCCTACGTCTCATGGCTAGCTCCACCGTCGCCTCCACGTCAGCCTCCTTTGACACGTCACAATGAACGTAACAGCCACCAATCGAATCTGCCAAGTGGACACCTTCTTTCTCTAAGATATCCGCGACTATGACATACGCGCCGTTCTCCGTGAACAATCTCGCCGTGGCCGCTCCGATCCCTCTTGCTCCTCCGGTTATTATTGCTACCTTCTTGAATAATCTTTTGTTTGAGTTCTCCATTCCAGTTTTGATTTTTCTTGAGATGTAGATATTCGATCTTGTTTTTATAACACCCTTTTTTTTTTTTAATGTTTCTTCACGCTTTTTGCCTTTCCATCAACTACTTTAATTTCTTTCATTTGTTAGCTCATTCATCTTCTTTGCGTTAATGCAAGTTGGATATATGAAATATTTTTTAAAAGAGAGAGAAATAGAATTTAACTAAATTTTGTTAAGAAAAAACCCTTTAAGATGTCTAATTTCTACTTTAAACCTGCAAGAATTTATGCTTCGGTGATAAACTTTCAAAGTAGATAAAGAATTTCAATGTAGCTATCAAATTTGACCAAAACAATATGTAAGTATTTTGGGTATTAGATGCTATCAATTGAAAATTAATTGATTGGAAAATTATCAGCAGTGAAAGCACGGAAGCTCATAAACTTTTCTCAATATGAGCCTAACTTTGGTAGCCAGCAAACTGAGGATGTAGTTCAAGGTTATCATGTGACCGAACACTAATGCTATGGTAACATGTGAAATTGGAAGAAATGCAGAAATAGGTCGCGATATGGGCTTTGAATCCATCTATGACACTAGATTCTCTTAAAGAAGACTAATGTTGACAAATGCACTTTGATTTGGAGAAATAAAATAAGGGAGGGCCTCCTTAAGTCGGTTGGCTAAGATTTACTAAATCACCTTATAAAGGACATTGCAACAAGAAATGGGTTTAAAATCTCAGATGTCAACCACGCCATTCTTCTTTGGGATGAGAGTGAGGATGGTAGTATTAAATCCTTTTGGTAAGAATCCTTTGATAAAGAAAGACTAAATAACCACAATAAAATATGCACCAATCTTTGACCAGTGACCATGCTGCCTTGAAAACTTCTGCGTATACCGGTCAGGCCCTGAAGATTTATTTTTTGGCATTTTGAACAAACTTAGCAAATTTCTTCAGCTGAAACCACATGCAATAATTTGCTCTGAATTTCTAGAATGCAATGATACCCAGCCAGCGCCTGAATTCCCTCCAAAATTGCATCCGTAAAAACTGATGGAGACTGTTGAAGAAATCCTCTGAAAAAACACACTGCTTCACTTTTTATCTCCATTGGATATGTGCACAATGGCCATTTGGCAACTGAATTGTTCTAATAGCATTCTTCGAATTCTGGGCTTGCACTTTAGGTTATCAATTAAACATATCACTTTAGGGTCGAATCCACAAAAAAAAATAGTATTAACACACTATGTTTTTGAGTTTTAAATCGAAGTTCAAATGTAAATAAAGGCAAGAAAATAGTAAAATCGGTTTTGAAATCAAATAAAGGAAAATCAAACTCTTGGAAAATTATAGGTGACTAAGGTGATCACTTGTTAACTAGTAGAGATAAATCTAGTTAACACAACTAATCCTTAGGTCTAAGATCACCAATCTCAACTAATCCATGACAATAATTTTTCACAAATTATTCAATAATCAATAACTTTCGTTAGCTATCAAATGATCAGTTAGCATTAATTAGAAGTCTAAATAACAACTAAACACCCTAATCAACTATTTCAATAGGCTAGGTAAGTAAAGTACTTTGATTAGTTAAAGTGTTTTACATACCTAGCATATTGATATAGTTGATTAAGGTGTTTAGTAGCTATTTAGGTTTGTAATTAATGCTCACTGATCATTTGATAGCTAACGAAAGTTATTGATTATTTGATAATTAGTGAAGAGATTAGTATCATAGAAGTAGATTAGTTGAGATTAGTGATCTTAGACCTAATGATTAGTTGTGTTAACTAGATTAAACTCCACTAGTTAAAAAGTAATTACCCTAGCCACCTATCATTTTGCGAGAGTTTGATTTTCCTTTATTTGATTTCAAAATCGATTTAACTATTTTCTTGCCTTTATTTACATTTGAATTTTGATTTAAAACCCAAAAACAAATGATTTCCTTATATTAAATTGACATTCTCTCAATCATAGTGTGTTAATGCTATTTTCTTTCGTGTATACGATCATAAAGTGTTATGCACGATAAGTTTTATTTATAACCTTCAAATTATCAATTGGCGCTGTTGCGGAGGAGAATATCAATTAGCCATTAAGATTTGGATTCAATTTGAGCCTAAGGCTTTATTTTCTTTATTTTGAGACTAACCATTTCTCTAATTTTTTCCTTTTGTGCTTTCAAGGTGTATGCAACGTAGAAGTCAACAAGGTGAAGTTCTTGATTTTGTTGAGGATTTGCGTCAACTTGACAGAGAATATAAGGGAAGCGAGAGGGCGTGAGGAACATTTAAGGCGCTTGGGAATGGATAACCAAAGGGAGAATCCACTGGGGTTTGGTATTCAAGCTCCACTTGGTGGTTTGCAGGGCATTGGTGTTCAACAACAAGCACCGGTTAATGGACAACCGAAGTTTAGACCAATTTGTGCTTTTGATGAGCTCAACATTCATTAGAACCGAGCTGGTATTTGTCCACCACCGCTGGGGAATAAGTTGAAATAAAGGCAAGCCTTATAACCATGGCGCAAGGATCAAAGTTTCGTGTGTTTCCAATGGAGGGTCCTCTAGATCAATTTGTTCAGTTTTGTGGAACCGTGAAGATCAATGGTATCCCTGAGGACGCTTTCACGCTAAGGCTTTTTCCATTCTCTCTTGGTGATAAGGCACACCAATGGGAAATTGGTTTTGCCTCACAACTCTATCACATCTTGGTATGAATGCAAGAGAGTCTTGTTGGGGAAGTTCTTCTCTACTTCGCAAATGGCTCGCCTTAAAAATGAGATTTCCGGATTTGCCCAAAAGGAGAGTCAGAGCTTTAGTGAATCATGGGAAAGGTTCAACGGCTACATATCACATTCTCCTCACCACAATTTCTCAAAAGAGTCATTTCTTTCAACTCTATACCGCAGTGTGTTGCTAAAGGTAAGGATTCTCCTAGACACCGTGCGTAACGATTACTTCTTGGGTCAACAAGCGAATCAAGGTATGATCTTGGTTGACTTCTTACCATGAGTGATGGGAACTATTACTATGATAGGTCTATCAGGGATAGTGGTGGTCATGAATATCAAACAAGAAGATAGATAAAGGTTTTGAGTGATAAGTTTGATAAGATCATGCAAGCCACTAAAAGGCAAGTGAATTATATAAGAGACTTTTTTTTTTTTTTTT
>VBRH01001700.1:0-14226 GCA_014578085.1 Cardamine resedifolia
TTTGGATAACATTTTGCTCCAATACGGGTGGTTAGGAGATTTTCATCATCAATAAAACAATAAGTAAAAAAAAAAAACATCGCATACGAAAGACTTTGACTATTCAATATTTTCCCATGTGGACGGCTTTGATTATTCTCATCTCATTTAAATTAAATTATTTTCATCTATTCAGTTGGCTCGGGCTTACACATCATATTATACTATGGTGAACAGAACTAAAAACAAAGATTTTTAGAACATCACAAGTTACTACTTTTTTGGATTATGTGGCAAATTTGGAAGTCAAAGAACAATTTTATTTTCCGAAACCAACAGGTTTTTTCTTCATACCATATCAAATACAAGTAAATAGAAAAGTTTTAATTGTATCACCTTTTAGTAATTCTCAATCAGATGAAGAAGATCTTACGTACTTTGTTGCGTTTCATGGATTGGTCACTGCTGAAAGACAAAGATTAGAATGATTCAAACAAGGAAAACAAATATTTTAATGAAGAAACCAACAACAAAGAATTGGGTTTAAGATGACTAATGAAAATCTGAAACTTGCAAAACAGAACATGAGATTGCAAGAAAAACAGAACATGAGATTGCAAGAACAACTTTCATAGGCTGCTGATAATTTACAGAAACAAAAGGAACAGTCTTTGTAGACTAAAGATTAAGCTCCAAGTCAATAGAAAATTAAGAAGAGTGGGTTAAAAAAAAAAATGAACTGTATGACAATGATCTTATTACCATTTTGCATCTTAGTGCGTCAAAGTCACATTGGAACTTCTGGATCAGAACAGTACCCATTGTTGCAGGATCTGGTAAAGGTGTCTCATACACTCCCTTAACACTCCATGTGAAGAAGGCAGGTGTTCCTGATCTTAAAATGGTTGATCTCTCCCCGGGATAACTCGAGTTCCCGTGAATGGACAACCAGAAGACATTTATGAACAGATTTCCAGGATGATTATGAAGTACATTGAGCCACAAGTCCTCAATGTTCTGTCAGCAACCGTCGATTTCACGACTTGTGAGTCCATTCTTATGTCTATGCAAGTCGACAAAACTGGTGAACGGACTCTGGCTGTTGTGACAAAAGTTGACAAGGCTCCTGAAGGTCTCCTGTAGAAAGTAACTGCAGACGATGTGAGTATCGGACTTGGTTATGTCTGTGTTAGAAACCGTATAGGTGATGAGACATATCAGAAAGCTAGATGGGAAGAAGAGTTACTCTTTAGGACTCATCCACTGCTCTCTATGATTGATGATGGCATTGTGGGAATCCCGGTTTTAGCAAACAAGTTAATACAGATTCAGGCGTCATAGAGAGCAGTGGTAATCCCGGTTTTAGCAAACAAGTCGATGATTACCCGTTGTTTGCTTAATATCTACACGACAAAATGTATCCTGACTACTTCCAATTAAATGGATTTGAGGCTGTGAAGATTTGAGGCGATTGACATGAAGATGAGGATCTCATCGTACTGGACAACTGTCCTGCGAAGGATCGTGGATAACCTCGCGATACATCTGCAATTCACAGTGAAAAATCTCGTGAACAAGGAATTTCAGAAGGAGATTGTCGCAAAATGGTGGATTCAAGGAGCGACAGCGGAGGCAGCATTCATAGGTTGATGGAGGAATCACTGTCAGTGGCGAGCAAGAGAGAGAAGCTGATGTAACGAATTTAAGAGCTTTAGACTTGTATTTGATTTTGCTTGATTTGTTGATGAATTGTTGTGTTGTTTGTGTATCTAGGTGCAAAATGAAACGACACAGCAACACGGCGGAATTAACGAGTTTCCATGCCTTAACCGGCAATGGTACGTCTCGGGGAAACTTCCTTTTACTCACAGGAAATCAAAGAAGAAGTAGAAGAACCGATTACAAGCTTCAAAGGAAAAACTATCTCCCTCTCTATCTTTCGTGTCTCTACTCTTTTCCTTTTGTTCTTCCAGTTTTTTTATTTTCCCAGTGTATCCTTGGAAAAAGAAACAGAGAATTCTCCTTTATGCCCATGCTCTCTGCTGTCTATATTTTCTTGTTAATCTCAATAAGACAGTCAGCATTTCTTATTCCCGTAATCTGAGAAGAAATGATACTTGCAGGGGAAAAACAACGTAACCAGGCTGTCGATGGGCTTCTACTTCCAGACTTGGCCTTCCTCTCTTTGGACCTCAGCAACAGCAGTAGCCCATTAAAGGCCCAGACCTAATTTTGCCAACATCAGAACTGGAACCTTACAATAGCTGAATAATAGTATCAAGCTCTTGAAGGAGTCCAAGGAAGCAGTTGCCGCCATTGTTGATCAGAATTCTGGGTATGGAGATCGTTAGTGATCTTTCTCGCTTATGTTTTTCAATCTTTCTGGTAATGCTAAGTTTTAACGTTAAATAAGTTTTGATAATTTATTATTTTTCCATAGTTTGGTTAACAAAATAAACAAACTAAAGGATTTGGAGTGAAATGAGGACAAATGTAGTATGTAAAGACCTGAACTGAAGTAGTAGTGAATTTACGGTCGCGGGGGAAATTTAGAGAAGTCCGGTGTTCGGCGTTGCATATAAGCTGTTCTTCCTTCGATAGCTTCTTCAGTTCCATAGAATAACAGTGTCGCATCACCTCCAAGTCCCTGCAGAAAGAAAAGTTTGTAAAACCGTTATTAAACTGTATGCTAGTAGGTGGAATAAAAACCGAACCAATATAAATTTGTGACTAGAGTGATTTTGTGACTTAAGTTGCTAACGGAAATGGACCAAGCAAGTTGATTGAAGGAGGTACCTGAAGTCCAGCATGGCCATCATCGACTGCATTAAGTGCTGCCTTAAGCACTCGGATTGCAGTTGGGCTGTTCCGTAAGATTTCTCTACACCATTTCACAGTTTCTTTCTCCAGATCCTCTAGCTGGAACGCGAAACAGGTCTCAGTGAAGGAACAAAACAATTACTGGCAACAAGTAGACAGATGTATCTTTTGAATGTTTGACAACACTATGGGGGTTACTGAACTTTACCGGTACAACTGTATTGATAAGTCCCATTTTTTCTGCTTCAGAAGCTGAGTAGAATCTCGTCATGAACCACATTTCTCGTGCCTTTTTTGGACCAACCTGTTTTAATTTCAAACAGTTTGATAAGTCCCTTTTTGTTAGATTTTGGATGTTTCTTCTCAGAACGAATGCGGGAATAACAGAATTAGTCAGCAAAATCGAGCCATTACCAGACGAGACATGATGGAACTTCCATAACCAGCATCAAAACTTCCAACCTGCAGATAGAAAGTAAATAAAAATGATTAATAAGGATTAGTAATAACTCTGGATCCCACTTCACTGACACATTCAAGACTGAAACAAAGGCTAGAGGGAGAACCTTAGGACCCGTTTGACCAAAAATAGCATTATCAGCTGCAATTGTTAGATCGCAGACCATGTGCAAGATGTGTCCTCCTCCAACAGCATAACCAGCAACCTAACTTAGTCCAAAATCAAACAGATCAGCCACGAGATATGCTCTTTGCCCATGGGCATAGATGCACACTGTCAGAGCTAGTTGATCATGGAGCAGTACAAAGATGCATAGAGTAACTAGCATTTGATTGAAGGTTCTTACCATCGCGATAACTGGCTTTGGCAATCTGCGGATTTGAACCTGAATATGAACAAAAGAAGGAAGGTAAAATACTTGAATCCGGTTAGGATCAGGAAACCCGGACTTTTATATTTGTCTAGTAGATCATCAAGGACACATACCTGAAGATCAAGGACATTAAGGCGGCCAACATCATTAGGATCAGCATAACCATCTTGTGTTCTCAACGCCTGATCACCACCACTGCAAAATGCTTTTGTTCCCTAAACCATCAATATTACTATTCAGAACAATAGTTTCACCAACAAATATCCAAAACAGAGGAATACTATCAAACTCTTTGTCATCAACTCCAAACTAGGATTTGACCTGCCATTTCTGAGACTGAACACAAAGCACATAGCAAGACTCTGACTTAACTAACATAACCTAAATCTATGTTTTTAATATGGTTCTATTACATTTTTATTGCTTCATAGCATTAAACTAGCAGATATCAACTCAAAATATAAACAGAAGAAACACCAAAATGCAAAGTATTTTACCTTGCCGGTGAGTATAATGACTCCTACAGAGCTGTCATCTCTGGCATCGTTAAACGCACGCATAAGCTCCTTTATAGTCTGAGGCCGGAACGCATTTCTTCTCTCTGGCCGGTTTATAGTAATCTACATAAACCCCAAAAAACAAAAACTACTCAAATCAAACCGACTCCACCAAAAACATAATTCGTTTAGGAATTTCATCAAACACCTTACAAACACAAACCTTTGCAATGCCTTCACCAAGCGCCTTCTCATATATAATGTCAAGAAACTCCTTATTCTTATCTCCATAACCTTCCCCGTCACCAAAGAACTCAGCTTTCTTCCAAACAACTTCGTGGGTCGGAACTTCACCGTGAACTTTATGGTAATTGTCATCCATCGACGAAGCGCTACAGAGTTCCACTGAACTAACGCGAGTTGGAATTGTTCCGTTAGGTAAGATATGACTGGTGACGACGGAAATTCGCCGGTTCGCCATGCTTAGCTCCTTGGAATCCGCCATTGGAGAGGAAGACGCGAGACAGAGAAAGATGATAACGATGATGATGACCAGAGATTCTGTAGCATGGATTTTGAAAGTAGTGATAATGCATTTTTCAATTAGAAGAAACCAAACGTATTAATATTTTTTTTCTAAAAAAAGCTTTGAAGCGTTGAAGAATCAGAGGAAGTGGACAGAAATTACTTGGCGCGTATGTCTCTTTTTCTAGAGCGTTTTGATGATGAGATAAGATAAGGCGAAACGCCGCGTTTCACTTTTGACGCTTATATAGTTATTTCCATAATTGCCCTTTTATGTGCATAATCAGAAAATGAAACTGCATCACAAAAAAATGTTGCATCTAAACATTACAAAAACCTCGACCTCAAGTCCTAGGCATGAGAGGGCAGAGGGGTATGCTTAGGCATTAGGAAGTGTTTTCTCTTCTTTCAAAACTATTAATGTTCCAAGTGTAGCAATTTCTAAGGCAGACCAGACCACTTGGCCCGTCTCGCTAAATATCTTTGTTTTATTGGTTGTTTTCTTCCGGTGTCACACCACCTCAACCTTGAGTAATAGAATAGCCGTTTGTCAAAAAGACAAAAAAAAAACCTCACAAATTTCATTATAAAGGTAAAAACAAAAGACTAGTTTAGTTTAAGTAGAAGAAAAGGGAAGATTAAGGTTACAATTCACAAATCAGACTCTTAAATCGAATTCTTCTAAATCTTTAAAGATCACATATTAAGAACTAACAAAAGGAGACCAAATTGTAGGAATTTTAGCTGGAGTTAAAAGTCTTCATTTGGTATTGTACTGAATCCAACCACGACGATCTTCAGTAGACATATTAACGAATACGTCTCTCATTTCAAGCTTTTGGATAATCGTAAGAGCTTTGTATCGGACATTGTTTGACAAATTAGGAATCTCTGTGATAGCATTCCAAACCTTGCTATTTGTTCCCTCAACCATTGATCTTTCTTGCATTATTTGAAGCATTTGTTTACCAAACGAATCAATTGATGTTAGCTCTGTGGTAACCTTTTTCAAAACATCCTTTTCTTTGACCGATTCACCCGATGCATCATCATTTCTATCTCCTTTATCCGGTAATGCCTTGTCAATGAAAATTTCCATTGATTCATGGATAACCTCATCATCATCAGTAGTAGTACTAGTAGTAGTAGTAGTAAGAACCACCTCTTGTTTCGGTTTCTCGTTTATTCGGACTTCATTTGCTTGAGAATGTGATCTCTCAAATCTCCTCCTTGACACATTTTTTCCAAATACAAGCTTCATATTCTCATACTCTTCATGTATCTGGTAACGCAAGTGTGTATGATTCGGAAATTCCTATACAAAAGAAAAAAGATGTATATTACTAACAACTCTAATGTAGAACAAAAATGAAAAGAAAAGAAACTTACAAAAAAGTAAGCATTCCACACTTGATCAGGAGCAGTGAACTTGTTGGTGATTGAATTCCATTCAAACTTAGAATCAAAATGCAAAAGATTGACAAAATCGCGGTATTGGTTCTTCAAGATCTTTATTCGGTTTATATAATGCTTATAAGTCTTGTGACCATTGAATTTTGCGTTAATAACAGAAAGTATCTTCGTCTCAACTGTGTTCTTGAACATTCTTCCTTTGGAATCAAACCATCCTTTCTTGATGCAGTTCGCGGCTAGTTCAATCATCATCTTGCTTTCCTCTGGTCTCCATTGAATATATTCACCTTTTTCTTTTCTTTGATCTACCATCTTAATGCTTGCTAAACCCACCTCCAATACGTAAAAGTGTTTGAAGAAGCAAAAGTCAAAAACATTTCCATAAGACTCACATGAGACATTATTCACAACTAAGTAACTAATAACCTAACCATATATAATAAAACAACTTGCTACCAAACAACTACTAATACAGAAAGCAAAAGCAATCCAGAAATGGACATATAAAAAATGAAGGAAGAACAAAGACAAAAACAATGGACATGAGAGATCTAAAACCTGGAAGTGAAGCCGGAACCGAGGTCGGCGGTTATGGGTATTGTGCCTTTTTCTGTGCCCTAGCTTAGCTTTTTATAAACTTGAAAACTCGAAAAAAATCTAGGGTATCAAAATCTTTGAATAATGTGTTAAGTTTTAATTACGCAATAACTACCAAATCTGGTCTTATAGATCACAGATTTAATAACACAGGATTGTAATGGATTTTGAAATTCATGTCTTGATCTTTATCATTAAAAACCCTGTTTTGTACTCTGTTTTCATATTAAGACACGTTTCTCCAAAGCCTTGTTTTAATGAAAAAAGGAAAAATCTGGAGAGAAGAATTTACATTTGCACATTATGATATAAAAAAAAAAATCAAAAAAGCAACAAAGAAGGAATGATTGATGTTAGAACCTAAAACTATAACTAAAGATCAATGAATTTTCTAATTCTGAAGCTAAGCAAATCCTGCTGGTGGTCTTATGAGCAAAGACAAGTGACTTATCGCTTACGTTTCTGACTCCTCTTTGTAAAGGCAGCAATAGAAGCAGGAATGCCAATGGTTGTTCTGCCTTTCTTACAACCCCATTTCACCGGTAAATCGTTGACTATTTTGCTGATATCATCTGTTCTGCTTAATTGCACCAACTGCTTTATCTGATCAAACATCTGCAGCGTCAATGCCATTGATAGATCCAAAGCTATTGAGTCATCCATTGGTTTCATCTTTATGTTTTGCAGTTTCTCTTTGAAGGACCGCAAGGACATTGAGTCACCATATCCTTCGCGGTTTTCGCAGATTGTATTTACCTTTATGATGTGTTTGCATAAGTTCCCTTGCAAAGACCAAGCGCAATCACAGAAGCCAAACTCAGAACCTGGGTTCCACACAACTCGTGTTACATTGCTATCTCTCTGAGACTGGACCTTTGCAACAAGGGTGTTGTTGTCGTCTAGTGTAACAGCAGAGTCTGGAATCTCCATCGCTCGGTGCCATGAAGTAGAAGCAATGTATTCTTCTTTAACATTTTGGAAAGAATCACTTTCATCAGCATACCGATCAAGCCAATAACTCGAATGGAGTTCAGTCGTCAGCTTGTGTACCAACCAATCTACTCTCTGAAGGGCACCGAGATGTGTATCGTCAAACAACTTTACTTTAAGCTTTATATGGTAAGCTTCTATAGCACCACATGCTTCTTGGCTTGCAAGTGGAAGACTTTTTATAGTTGAGAGCCACATTCCTGCAAAATTTGAAGAAGACATAAGGTACTAAGACCAAGAGTACATGTGCACTTGTTAACAGCGATCATCACGAAGTTTCTATATGATAGGGATAAGATGGTGAAAAGTTAAGGGGAAATCCTAACCTATTTTAGGCAACCAAGTGGATGTGAAATACTGAATGAAGGCGGTTTGATCAACAAAATCCTGCGTTAACCTTTCTAGAGCCTTTGGTGTATCTACTCCATCCCAAATGCTGTACACGAGTTCTCCTAAACATTTGAATAACTCTCTTTGAACCTCAATGCTATCGCACTTCTTCACAACATTTCGAAGCCATGATCTACGAACACGCCAGAGAGAGAAAAGGATGGGGCAACAAAATGTATCCCTGGAAAAATAAAAAAGGAATTGGGTCAGTTTACAATACACTCGTTATCCTACTTTAGAACATTTTACAGAGTTGAAGCATCTTTATTCATGCCTTATGGGATCAATCTCCGTTGCAGCAGCATCAATGATAAAGCCATTGATCTTAAAGCCAGGCTCAACACTCTGGGCACGTTGAAGTAGTATTTTCATCCACTTCTCAATATCAGATTTTAAATAACTACGCGAAATAATCCAAGCGACTGGGAGAGCATGATGTCTTGAATCAAATACAAGAAGCGTACACAGAGGATACTGCCACAGTGTTTAAAAGATCAGGATTAAGCACATTACCTTTCTCAAAATCATAGACAGACAAAAAAAAAAAAAAACAAGGAACCATTTTTACCTTAAGTCTCTTTATCCCAAATGTCGAATCAGCCGCAAGAAGACCACAATGCCCAAAACGCACAAGCTGCTGCAACTGCCACTCCGTTTGAATCCCCAACATGAACTGATCCGTATCCGAAGATTCCTGATAAAAGAAGATTGATTTCTTGTTGCGCTCAGCCCATATCTTGATACTAGCTTGATCATCTAAATCCAGCTCATGAGTCGAACGTTTGATAATCATCCCAAGTTTATGAACATACTGAGAGGCAAGACTATTAACAGTTGCATCAGAACCACAATACCTCTGAATCCCTTCAATATGTTTCTCCAAAACATTTTCTTCAGGAATCCCAAGATAGATCATAGACATAGTTTGCTGCTGAATCTCATTACATATATAAGGAATCTTCTTTGCACCAGGTCCAATAGCATCTCTATCAAGAGGTCCATGACAAACAAACCCAGCTTTGTTCACATGTCTTCTCTCATTGTATATAAGAAGCGCAAGTGAAGGACGAGCATAAAGTCGTTTAACCACAAAATGACATGTACAGCCTCTCATTGATTGAGGTCTCGCAGCTCTATTTCTAGTATTGAGACGATATTTTCTACTGGGCAATACACCACCACCTTCACCATAGTTCTCAGGACCAAATGAACACCAATACCTTCGAATAGAAGTAAACAAATTGAAACCCACAAGTGAAAAAGATGAGATTTTTTATTTACTTTAAAAAGATTGAAACTTACAGTCTATATTCTAAGTATTCATCGCTTTTGTACTCTTTGAGACTGCCTCGAGAACGTTTCCTTCCTCTTTCAATGTGAAATCGTGTAGGGCACTCTGCGTTTGAGCATTCTCCGATGATGAATTCATCGACTCTTGCGTAAGGAATCAGTGCTACGTCGTCGTGATGCTCCGATGTTCCGAATTTAGTCCAGCTCAAATCAGACCATGAAAAGTCTTCTACTTGCGGATTTTGCACTTGAATCTCTTCTAAAGATTCGACTATCTCCATCTAGTCTGTACTTTTGAGTGAACTGTGCGACTGCACAGGCTCCAGAAATAAGGGTTTAGATGAGAAGAATTGAAATGGGAAGAAGATGAAGAAAGAATTGGGGAGGAGAAGAGATATTTTAATTAATAACAAAATGAGCCTTTTATTCTTCTTTTGTTGATTTTGCCCTCTTTTGTATTTTACTATTTAAACATCGACCCTTTATTTCCTTTTTTTGTTAATTTTTCCCTTTTTTGTATTTTATTATTTAAAAAGAGCCTAGCGAAATCGTCTATCTTTTTCTTTCTTTTTTTGCTAAGATTGTAAATATTCATTGAAAAATGAAAGTGTTTAGGTTTTACAAAGATTGCAACACCTAAAGATTTGGTCTCATAGCAAAAAAGTTTAAAAACATGGAAGTAAAAATCAACTCTGAAATTCAGTTTATCGACAGAAGCAAACAATCTCACGTTGTCAAATGAAGTGAAACATGATCTTGAAGAAATCAGGAATGGAAACCATAAGTAAGAGAAAACTAAGGATACAAAGTGACAAGCAGTTTCATTTGGATACTCTATGGATTGGAAGCCTTTCAATGGCAGCCCAAAAGCTGAGCCATCACTCGGTGGAAAACTAAAAGTCCTTGATCATAAACTCCCTCCACGTCATATAACTGTAACTGAAAAGCTTCTCCGAGACCATGCAAAGAACCGGAACCACACGAACCAACGGAAACAAAAGACGATAACTCACACTACCAAAATCATTCCCCGATGTCGGCTAACACGGAGAACATCGCCAACAACGAACCACTAGTCTTACTAGCTCCTCCAACCTTAGAGTGAACTAAAGCTACAAACAAGCCTCAATGCAAGCTCTTTTACTTCTCAACACTTTAGGCAACACCAGCAGACAAACTCAAGACCCTAAAAATAACCGATTCTGAGTGTGAAGCTTTGTGAATGTGAATTTCTTACCATAAGCGAGTATACAAAGTTGTGAGAGATCAATCAAGCAATTGGTTGATTAATCTAGCATAGGTTGATAAATCTAGCATAGGTTGAAACATAGGAATCATACAATGTAGAATCCACAGTCCCCTGAATTCAGTTAGACCTTCGGTTATCAGGGATCTTTTTGCACAGTCTCAAAACAAAAGGGCTAAATAGAAGAGTTGAATCTAACTTTGTAGTCATTATTGTTGTCTTAGTGAGGTAGGGCAATGGTGGGGAATATAATAATTTGAGCATTGTTTCAAGAAGGGGTGAATAATCCAATTGGTATGCTATACAAAAGGAAGCTACATAGCACAAAGTAAGAGATCCTAAACAACTGCACTAAGGAAATGCACACTAACAGGGAGCTGCCACATTGGATTATACGCACAAAATGAGTAACTAATACCATGTTCTAAGGCCAGGAACAAAGGACAAGATTAATCAGCAAAAGTTTGAGAAAAAAATGTGAGAATTATGTAATCTCCTCTGTTCTAGATCTCATGAGTTCACAAAAAGTGGCGATCATGGGAACATAAACCTGCTCGATGTGTCCACCAGAATGGACAGGGACCATCTATCGAGGGATAGACTTTCCCCTAGGACCCTTTTCCAGAAGGAGATGGACCGGGCTGTGACCATTTGAAACACTCGGTTAAGCAAACCCTTTTGCCACAAGCCACCATGTCCCACGCGTTATTACTTATGGCATAATAAACAACGGTATATATGAGCTTTATATGATCTTAGAAACCAGTACTTAGACAGACTCTGGTGTGAATTAGGGAAGGCTCCATATGAGCTTTCAGACACTGGTGTGAAGATACCTAAACCTAGTCCTGATGGACTGATGAACATCCTTCGTTTCTCTAATTGGAAACTTTCAACGCTCTAATAAATCTTTGCCACATCAGCTTCCAAGTCAACTTGAAACATTCCCGCGTCTTGCTCCTCTGTGGTGCACAACTCCATCATATTGAACTGCCAAGTTTGGTACTAACAATCTACTCCCTTTTATCTGTGTATGAAAACTAAAGTTTCGTGTAGAAAAATTAGTCCAGGCATAGCATACCCAACAATATCCAGTCCACAATAGAAACATAAACTCAATGATCATAAAAACATCCAAAATATTCATAGAAATATAGATCCAGGGACATCCAAGTCCAACAAGCAATAAGTTCAAGTTTCAAACCAATAAAGACATAACACACTGTAAAAGCAACAAAACCATGAGTCAAGTTCAAACAATAACAGACCAACAAATTAAAAGTGATTATCCATGCATCAATCAGTCACTCTCAGTGTCTTCATCCTCTTCTTCCCAGGTTCTTCAAAACTACCATCATCATCGTTTTCTTGAGACACACCGTCTTATTCCAAATCATCCTCATGATTACTAGTGTTCCTTCATCATCAAGGAAATGATGATGATGGTGATCTTGAAGAACATGGTGGTGAAGAGGATGAAGAGACCGAGAGTGAGATTGTTGCAATAGTCACTTTTCTTTTGTTATCGTTTGAACGTGAATTTTTGGTTTGGTTGCTTTGACAGTGTGTTTTGGAGAATTAGCGTATATGGTCTCAGTTACAAGAATAACCATAACTACAAAATCTTGAGAATTTTAGATGATTTTTCTTACGACAGCTGTTGTGATATCAAATCTACCAATTAAACTCTAATTCGTGGATGGTTCTTAATATCACTTCCGACTAGCATGTATAGTCTAAAAAAATTATTTCTGAATTTGAAACCAAAATTTTAAAATTTCGGTTTAAAATTTTCTAATGGGCTTGTTCGACTTGTTCGGTTTGCTTTAAAGCCCAAAACCAAACTTATACAAGTCTTTGTCCAAAACAACATGTAAACCCAATAACAAGCCCATTAGAAATACACGGAGGATTTTAGTTTTGGTTTTGGACAGAATCAAGTTACCGCTTGTGTTGACGCTAAAACAAAAAAAAAACAAAGATGGAACATATGAAGAAGAATAAAGACATAGAAGATGAAAAAGAAGATGAGAGATAGAGCAAATGAAGATTTAGAAGAGTGATGGAGCATATGAAGAAGAAGAAGACGGATAGCAGATGAAGCAGATGAAGAATCATAAGAGAATGGAAAAATGAAGAAGACGAATAGATAAGGAGGTAAGAAAGAAGAAAGAAATCATGATAAGAAGAAAAGTGGCTGAAAAAGAATTAGGGATAACAGTAAATCTAGGGTTTAGATTAAACAAACCGATCGGTTTAATTTCAGTTTTCGGTTTAACACCGAACCAAACCAAAATCCGAAGTTATTTTATACTTCCACCGATCAGTTTTTGTCTCTAAACCGAATCAAAACCGAATTGGCTAAATTTCGGTTCAGTCCGATTCTGCCAATTCGGTTTGGTATTTCTGCCCATGCCTACAATATGTAGTTTACTATTTAAGAATATTCTCAAATAAATCTTTTTTAAATTCACATTAAATCTTCTATGTCTATAACACAATGACAGTATATATACATACATATATATATATATATATAAATAACACAATTATTATCATCATCTATATTTTTTATTTTATGAAAATGATGGCAATTTATGATTTTTAGTAAAATGGAACGCGATTTTTGCAGATCTGTAAAAATGGAACACAATTTATGCAGATCTAGAGAAAAAAAAACAGTGTGGTATGGATGCACTAACAAGAAAACAATAGATATTCAATTTTACGAGTATAACAATATATCGGATTGTGTTACCAAAAAGAAAAACAACGATTTGAAAGAACTCTAATAAAAAAACATGGAATCGGGAATCACACGAACCTTTAGAACGTCGATTTAGCAGAAAATTTTGAAATAGAATCGACCGAACAATGAAAAGTAAATAATAAATAAGAGCGGCGAGTTGAGAGAAAAGAAAGAAAGGAGATTGAACTTAAAATGGGTGGAGACCGATAAAAGGTTAACCACATGTTAGAGATGGGTGGAGCCCTCTCATACAAACCCGGCCCAAATCAAGACTTAGTATTCGACAAAGCCCATGAAGATTAACCCATAATCTCGGTCGATTGATGACGTAAAAAAAAAAAAGGAAACTCACTGAAAAAAAGAAGAAGGAAAAGCCAGAATCAACCAACTCAGTATGCCTATTAAAGAAGAGACACCCCTCACAAAATACATTGACACATTCACACAAGACCCGAGTGATCAAACTATTCGAAGATCCTTGCTTTCATTTTTTCTAGTCTTAACGAGCTAACTCTTAAAACAGAAAGAAATCATAAGCCGAATAGATAAGGAGGTCAAGAGAAGAAGAAAGAAGAAAGAAATCATGATAAGAAGAAAAGTGGCTGAAAAAGAATTAGGGGTAACCCTAAAACTAGGGTTTAGATTAAACAAACCGATCGATTTAATTTCAGTTTTTGGTTTAACACTGAACCGAACCAAAATCCGAAGTTATTTTATCCTTCCACCGATAAGTTTTTGTCTCTAAACCGAATTGGCTAAATTTCGGTTCAGTCCGGTTCTGCCAATTCGGTTTGGTATTTCTGCCCATGCCTACAATATGTAGTTTACAATTTAAGAATATTCTCAAATAAATATTTTTTAAATTCACATTTAATCTTCTATGTCTATAACACAACG
>VBRH01001701.1:7702-23228 GCA_014578085.1 Cardamine resedifolia
TGATCCACACGGATCATGAGACCCTCAAGCATCTACGCGGCCAAACAAACTTGAAGAAGCAGCATGCCAAGTGGTTGGAGTTCATAGAGACCTTCCCGTACGTCATCAAATACAAGAAAGACAAGGAGAATGTGGTGGCGGACGCGTTGTCTCGACGTTATGCCCTTATTACCACAATGGAAGCCAAAGTGTTAGGGTTTGAGATTCTCAAGACACTTTACCAAGGAGACCCGGAACTCGGAGAAGCTTACCAAGGACACGGCAAGGGCGCCTTCCACAAGTTCTATCTTCATGACGGTTTTCTTTCAAGGGGCGACGTCTTTATGTTCCCCAAGGCTCCATTCGGGACTTACTCTTACAAGAAGCTCACGGCGGAGGCTTAATGGGACATTTTGCCGTGGAGAAGACTTACGCCGTGCTCCATGATCATTTCTATTGGCCCAAGATGAAGCGCATGGTTAAAAGGTTTTGTGATCATTGTTTGACATGCAAGAAGGCCAAATCAAGACCCCGGCCCTACAGACTCTACATGCCCTTTCCTATTCTAACCGTTCCATGGGTAGACATCTCGATGGACTTTGTCGTTGGCTTACCACTCATCGACAACAAGGATACGATTATGGTTTTGGTTGACCGTTTCTCCAAGATGGCACACTTTGTACCGTGTACCAAACACCTTGATGCGTCCCACACCGCCGACCTTTTCTTCAAGGAAATCATCCGTTTACATGGTATTCCGCGGAGCATCGTATCCGACCGAGAGCCAAGATTCCTCGCGCATTTTTGGAAGGTTTTGTGGCGACGGCTAGGCACCAAGCTTCTTTACTCTACATCGTGCCATCCCCAAACTGATGGGCAAACTGAAGTGGTGAATCGCACATTGGGATCCCTTCTGAGGGTTGCTATCGGAAACAACGCTTCGATGTGGCTTAAGTGTCTTTCTTATATCGAGTTCGCGTATAATCGAGCTTCACATTCAGCGGCCAAAGCCCCTCTATTCCAAGTAGTCTACGGATTCAATCCTTTGACTCCCTTGGATTTACTACCACTACCTCCCGGCCAAGAAGAAAGTCTACAAGGTGAAGAAAAGGCAACGTTCGTGAAGAAGCTCCATGAAGCCATCCGCGCCAAGATTGAGAAAAAGACCGAGCAATATGCTAAACAAGCCAATAAGCATAGGAAGCCAATGGTATTTAAACCAGGAGATTGGGTGTGGCTTCACTTCAGGCCCGAGAGGTTTCCCAAAAACTGGAAGAACAAGCTAGCTCTCCGCGGCGACGGCCCGTTCCAAGTGGTCGAAAGGATCAACGATAACGCTTATAAAATAGCGTTACCCGGTGAGTACCAAATCTCTCCCACCTTTAATGTTGCTGACCTTGTTCCGTTTGATGTAGGTGAAGACGTGGTTTTGAGGTCAAAACCCACACAAGGGGGAGGGGATGATACGATCCCGAGGGTAGCACCGTCACAAGAAGATAATGCGAGTGCGACCGCCGAGTCTTCCACGCCCTTAGTCCTCACCATTCCAAGTCTAGCTCCGGGACAGGACTCTCACAAGCAAACCAAGGCATGGAGAGAAGACTACAATCACCTGGTCCAGATCCTACTCACCACTCACCGGAGCCTCATCGAACCCACCGAAGCAACCACCGGACATCCTACCACCCATCGAGACTACTACGACGTTCCGGCCTGGTCCAACCTTTGGGACCAGGCCAAGAGTGTTTTCCTCATCACCACGTATGATGGAAGACACTAATAAGTCGTTGAGGGTCCATACTCTTTTTCTCCAATCCTGGTTTTATCCCAATGGGTTTTCTGGGAAGGGTTTTTAACAAGGTGGATTTCCTTAACGCATCAAAGGTTGAGTATGAGGTGACTTGTTTACTTTGGTAACAAGTCATTAAAAACCTAACCTTTGATCCTATCTTAGAAGACACGCCAAGCTCCATTCAATAAGCGCGTGACTTCCTTCCTTTTGTTTCCGTTTTTACTTTGTTGTTTTTACCTTCCGTTAAAGTGTGTTTTAACTTTTAAACCAAGCGGCTAGTAACTTTGTAAAGCCGCTAGGTTTCAGCTTGTAGACACTCTTCACTTGCCTATTTAAAGGCCCTTCCTCTCATGAATAAAATCAGACATTTATTGCAAAGAAACTCTGCTTGAATTTCTCACCGGAAAGTTATTATTGAGCCGGGCTCTAATAACTCTCTTCCGCTCTTTAGTTCTAGAGCTGGGCTCGGAGTTGGAGTTCTATCCATCTGTTCGTCTTCCATAGTTACAGATCTTGGTAGCATCATCCATCAAATCCCTTTCGTTTTTGTTAGATCCTTCCGTTTCCATCAGATTGATCTTTCTCTGCTTTCTTCTTATCGCTTAAAAGGTTTCCGTTTTGAGTCAAACTCATGGATCCCTTTCACCAATACCATAACTGGTCTCATCTCATATCTGGTGTGTATCACGCGAGGAAGAAGAAGAAGAAGAAGGAAGAAGGGTCGGGTGTAGTGTTTGTCGTTTAGTGCTGATATTGTTTTTATAGATAGTTGACTTTTCTATTTTAATTATTTTTCCTAGGCTGCGTTCGGGAATTTTAGGTTTTATTTATCCCGCGAGGTTTCGGGATATTGTAGTTTTTTGTCGGGAAATTTTCCGTGCGTGATCCAGGTGAGTGCAGGACCATAGGTTTAGCTGACCAATTTTTATATTTGATGTGATTTCATGATTATAGGCCGTTTGTGATCTCTGGTGAGTCTAGATCGAGTGTTTCATGAGATGGTTGGTTTATTCGGTTTTTGTGTTAAATTATATTAAATATTTATAATTATTTGTGTGTATAGCCTGTAGATGAGAGGATTGCCTTACTAAGTATTTATCGAAATACTTATGCATCTTTTTTTATTGATGCAGGAAAAGAAAAAGTCTGACCGTGGGATCAGGGCGAGGAAGAGGGGGTGATTTAGACTTGTCACTTTGTTGGTGATTTTATTTAGTAGTTTTATGATTTTTGGTTTAAAAGTCTAGTGGTTAAATTGGTGAATTATGGTTTATTCGGATTTAATTTTGAACCGTGAATTAATTGTTGAATTAATTTTTGTTGAGTTAATTATTTTTATTGGAATTTTCTATGAGTTGTTAATTGATTTTATTATTATTATTTATGGGGATTTTAATATTTATATATAAAAAATGGGTGAGATTGTTTCAATTTGGTATCAGAGCATTTACGGTTCTAGGACGATTTAGGAAAAATTTAATTTGGTTAAATTGATTTTGTTTTTTTTTTGGGTGTTATGTGTTGCTTGAGTAAACCGTTGTTTGAAATTGTCTATGTGAGTTAGTCATTTTGGTTGAGCATGAAGTTCTAGATCATCCTCTTCGAGCCTTCAATGAGATTCCACGATAAGTTGTGTTTGCTTTGGGTTAGTTGTTTTGTGGCTTACCTGTTTGTGTGTAAGTGTAGATGGCTAACCGAGGTGGAGTTCGTGGTCNCGTGGTCGTGGTATTCATGGAAGTCGGGGTCGCGTTCAGAGGAACGTGAGAGCTCTAATGGAGGAGAAGAGCGTTGCATGGAGTGCTACGGTGGAACAGGTTGCGGGGTCGCAGGCTGATCAGAGAGGTTCTGAGGGTGTGGCCGGTGTGGGTGCCGGTAATGCTGGAGTGCCAGCGGGGGCTGCGGGTGTCGCAGCAGGTGCTGCTCAGACCCGAGAGGATCAGATTGCGGACCTCTTGACTTTGCTTTTGGAGCGGTTACCAGAGAGGGGACCCATGCAGGCTCCGGAAGTACCACCAGTAGCCGTGGTGCAGTTGAGGGGTGTGGATGCAGGTGGGCCTCCATCATACATGAAGATGATGGACCAACTGCAGAGGATTGGCACGGGATTTTTTTCGGGTGGTGCCAATCCGGAGGAGGCAGATTAGTGGAGGATGCGGATGGAGCAGAATTTCCGTTCGGTTAGGTTTCAGAGGGATACCAAGTGGATCTTGCAGCTCACTAACTAGAGGGCGATGCACATCTTTGGTGGAGAGGTGTTACGGCCCGTAGGGTCCAGGCCGAGATGTCATGGGAGGATTTTGTGGCGGAGTTTAACTCCAAGTACTTTCCTCATGAGGCATTAGATCGGTTAGAGACACTGTTTCTGGGGTTGACACAAGGGAACCGTACAGTTCGTGAGTATGAGGCGGAGTTTCATCGTCTCCGGATGTACGGAGGGCATGCTATGGATGATGAGCAGGCCCATGTGCGATGGTTCTTGAGAGGCCTTCAGGTCAAATTGAGAAACCGATGTCTGTTAAGTTCGTTTGCTATGGTTGTAGAGCTGGTGGAGAAGGCTGTACTGATTGAGGAAGGTCTGAGAGACGAGGGTGTGGGAGTCAACCCGACCTTTCAGGCAAAGAAGCTTCATCATCAGTCTGGTCCCAGCAAGAGTGACAAGCCGGGCCAGGGACAGAAGCGTAAGTGGGAGGGTACTCCAAGGCCCAGCCAAGGCGGCCAGGGCTGCTTTGGTTGTGGTAGCAATGAGCATAGAGTTGTGAGTTGCCCTCAGAAAATGGATTCGCGCGTAGACACTCGGGTGTGCTACCATTGCAAGGAGGCGGGACATATCAAGTCGAAGTGTCCTAAGTTGCAGCAGGGAGTGCTAGCACCACCGCCAGCTAGGCCGACTGTAGTGACGCCCTGAGTATATACCATGGTGGAGTCTGGTGAGCCGATTTCCAGACCGATCACAGGTAAATTTCTAAAACTTACTTGAGTAATTCTTGTTTGTTTCAAAGTTATATTTTCTGTGCTATTTTTTAGGGTCGTAGCATATGAGTTTGTGTAGGGATCTTAATCGTGGGAGGGCTTAAATCCCATGTATTGTTCGATTCTGGAGCATCGCATTGCTTCGTTACTCCAGAATTGGCTGAGATAGGCGGCATCCGGAGTAAATCGGGTAAGCAATTGGGATTCGTTCAGGTCGCTGGAGGGACGTTTCTAAGCACCTTTGGTCGAGCTGAGAGCGTGGACGTTCAAGTGATCGGGGAGTCTATGCCAGCAGATCTGATCATTTGTTCCGTGGAGCTATATGATGTTATTTTGGGTATGGATTGGCTCGGTAAGTTCAGAGCGCATCTGGATTATCACCGGGGACGTGTTCTGTTTGAAAGAGAAAAGAGGAGGTTGGTTTATCAGGGAGTGAGATCGACTTCGGGGAGCCTTGTGATCTCAGCTATGCAGCCTGAAAAGATAATCGAGCGAGGTTGTGAAGCTTACATGGCGACTATTATCACTCCAGAGACTGTTGGAGATGTTGCGGTACGGGACATTCGGGTTGTTCAGGAGTTCGAGGATGTGTTTCAATTGCTACAAGGGTTACCACCGACTTGGTCAGATCTTTTCACGATTGAGTTTGAACCGGGGACAATGCCAATATCTAAGACTCCATACAGGATGGCTCCAGCAGAGATGGCGGAGCTTAAGAAGCAGTTGGAGGAGTTATTAGGGAAGGGTTTTATCCGCCCAAGTAGTTCACTGTGGAGAGCACCGGTGTTGTTTGTAAAGAAGAATGATGGAAGTTTCCGGTTGTGTATCGATTACCGGGGACTCAACCGAGTCATAGTGAAGAACATGTATCCTGTTCCGCGGATCGACGAGTTGTTAGATCAGCTGAAGGGGGTACTTGGTTCTCCAAGATAGACTTGGCATCGGGATACCACCAGATTCCGATTAATGAGGTGGACGTCCAGAAGACAGCTTTCGGGACCAGATATGGACATTACGAGTTTGTGGTGATGCCATTCGGGTTGACGAATGCACCAGCAACATTCATGAGATTGATGAACGGTGTGTTTCAGGAGTATCTAGACGAGTACGTGATCATTTTCATAGATGACATTCTGGTGTATTCCAAGAGTTCTGAGGAGCACGGAGTCCATTTGAGGAATGTTTTGGAGAAACTGCGGGAACAGAAGTTGTTCGCTAAGTGGAGCAAGTGCAGTTTCTGGCAGTGGGAGATTGGATTCTTGGGTCATATTATTTCGGAGGAGGGAGTTTCAGTTGGCCCAGAGAAGATTAAGGCTATCAGGAAATGACCGAGACCAATGAATGCCACTGAGATCCGGAGTTTTCTTGGTCTAGCGGGTTATTATCGGAGATTTGTCAACGGGTTTGCGAGTATGGCTCAGTCTATGACGAAGCTAACGGGAAAGGATGTTCCGTTTGTGTGGTCTCCGGAGTATGAGGAGAGTTTCGCAAACCTGAAGATGATGTTGACTAATACACCAGTTTTGGCTTTACCGGAGCCGAGTGAGCCTTTTTTGGTGTACATGGACGCTTCGAGATCGGGTCTCCGTTATGTGTTGATGCAACAAGGAAGGTTAATGCTTATGCTTCGCGTCAGTTGAGGAAGCACGAGAGCAACTATCCTACTCATGATCTTGAGATGGCTGCAGTGGTCTTTGCCTTGAAGATTTGGAGATCTTATTTTTATGGCGGGAAGGTTCAGATGTTTACATATCATAAGAGCATGAAGTACATCTTTACGTAGCCAGAGCTGAATTTGAGGCAGAGGCATTGGATGGAGTTAGTGGCAGATTATGATCTGGAGATAGCCTACCATCCCAGGAAGACTAATTTGGTTATGGATGCGTTGAGTCGCAAGCGGGTAGCTTCGGCTAGTGAGTGCGACATGGAGTCCTTGGTGAGTGAGGTTAGCATGCTGAGATTGTGTGCTACATCTCAGGAGCCGTTAGGCTTAGAGGCAGCGAACCAGGCAGATATTTTGAGCAGAGTTTGGTTAGCTCAAGAAAAAGATAAGGGTCTGGTTAAGGCTTCCAGTGTTATGGGTTCCGAATATCAGGTCTCAGCAAATGGGACTATCCTGGTGCATGGGCGGGTCTGCGTACCTAAGGATGAGGGCCTGAGGTGAGAGATTCTGAGCGAGGCCCATGCGAGTATATTTTCCATTCATCCAGGGGCGACCAAGATGTACTGTGACCTAAAAAGGTACTATCATTGGGTCGGGATGAAGAAAGATGTTGCTAATTGGGTCGCAGCTTGCGATGTATGCCAGTTAGTGAAAGCCGAGCATCAGGTTCTGAGTGGATTATTACAGAGTTTACCCATTCCAGAGTGGAAGTGGGATATGATCACGATGGATTTTGTGGTCGGGTTGCCAGTTTCTCGGACCAATGATGTTATTTGGGTTATCGTTGATTGGTTGACCAAGTCGGCATATTTTTTGACCATCAAAAAGACTGACGGAGCTGCAGTTTTGGCAAAGAAATATGTCAATGAGATTGTGAGGCTTCATGGGGTACCTGTGAGTATCGTGTCAGATCGTGATTCCAAGTTCACCTCGGTGTTTTGGAAGGCCTTTCAGGCCGGGATGGGCACAAAGGTACACATAAGTACGACATATCATCCTCAGACGGATGGGCAATCCGAGAGAACCATTCAGTCTCTCGAGGATTTGTTGAGGATGTGTGTGCTTGACTATGGTGGCCAGTGGATGAATTACTTGAACTTGGTAGAGTTTACGTATAATAATAGCTACCAAGCGAGTATTGGGATGGCTCCATATGAGGTGTTGTATGGGAGACCATATCGTACATCATTATGATGGACCCAAGTGGGGGGAGAGAAGCATGTTTGGTACAAATTTTGTTCAAGAAACTACGGAGAAGATCCGGGGTTTGAAGCTGAACATGAAGGAAGCGCAAGATCGACAAAAGAGTTATGCCGATAAGAAGAAGAAAGACCTCGAGTTTGAGGGAGGAACCCAGGAAGTTGCGGATTTTTTTTGTCGCTGAAGTTTCCGTTTTTGGCTAAGGTGAGTGCAGTACCGTAGTCGGACTGAACTTATAGAAGTTTCCGGTCTAATTGTGTGCTAGGATTTATTTTCGTGATTGCGTGTTTCTTGTGATTGGTGTTTTGCTGTTGTTTGAAAAAAAATACTTTGTGTTGTAAAATAAATCCTAGAAATTGCTGAATTTAATGCCGTAAATAAATTGCTAATTTTTGCTGAATTTAATTAATTATTTTCGGTGTAAAATAATTTAATTAGTTGCTAATTTGTTGAATTTAATAGATTATATTTTGGTGTAGAAATGTTTTAGTAATCGTTGAAAATGATTATTATTTTAATAATTATTGTTGAATTATTTTAAGTTGAAGTGCTACTTGTCGAATCCTGAGCATATTATTATGCCGGAAAACTTTATGTAGTCGCCTGTCTGTAATTGATCTAGTAGACGGATTGATCGTCTCCTCAATATTTATTAAATACTGACTGCGTCTATTCGTAATGGCACAGGTAAAGAGAAAGATAAATATTGATAGCTGGAGCTCGTGGGACTGCGGCTGTGGGATGAGATGACATACCGGGAGGGTTGCTCTTTATTTATTTACTGCTGTCTGTTGGTTATTGTTGAATTTCCATAAACGTTAGGTCCTTAGTTATTGTTGTTGCGAATTTATTACGTTATAATAAATCGTCGAATGTTGTTTTATGGTTGAGTTAATTAATTGATTTTTGGCGTTGGAGTTTTTAGTATTTATGAGAATATTATTAAAAAAAAAAAATTACGATTGTAGTATGCTCATGTATAGTGGCGAATCCAAAAATTATTTTTACCTGGGTCAATAATATTAAAATATTTATTTTAAATATATCGTCAACTAATGTATAAACATTAAACAACTAGAAAATTAATTAAAATAATCATAATTAATAAAAGAGAGTATACTAAACTAAATAAATGTCATGTTAAAATGAATAAGAGAAAAATGACACAAAATGTAAAAAAAAAAAGAATCAGTTAAGTGTGTCAATTGGAGAGTTGGACGTGAGATTAGGTGTGTCACAAACCAATGAAGTACCAATTAAACTGTCCAATCTTTATATATATCCATGCATTATAATTTATTTGATCAGTTTAAAGGTGTCATGTGACCCCCAGTGGGAACCAATTGAATTTTTTTTACCGGGGTCAAAACATTATATATAAAGAAAATATTAAGATAAAAATTATTTTTTAAATAAATAAAATGTTCTACAAAAATACCCTACGATCTTTTAAATCTTGAAATCTTTTTATCACAATCTCATTTGCAATAGTCTCGAATAGATCTTTCTCGACAAAACAAACTAAACAATCATTCAAAAATTGATCTTCAATCCGATTGCGTCGATGTGTCTTCACGAATTGCTGAAAAAAAGCTCTCAACAGTTGCAGTAGCAACATGTATAATCAAAACCAACTTCAGAAGCCTATAAACCAAAGGATGTGATATATGCTTTCGTGTTTCCACCAGCATACTAGCAAGTTCTCCGAGATTTTTCAAATGAGTACATCTTTCATCATTTCGAACATTATCAATGTAGATATCTAATTGTTGCTCAAGAGATATGTATTTTCCATGACTAAAATCATCTGGGTAGAATGTAGATAACCTCATCAACTTTGAGTAGTCAAACTGAGAGAACGAATCAATGAGAGATAAAGAAGCAGCGCAAGTAAGAAATTCAGTCTTTACCTCATTAAAGCGATCATTAAACTCTTGAAGCTGTAAATCCAAAACAAAATATAAGCAATTGACTTTGTAGTGATGCATATTTGTTACTCCTGTTTTTTTTTCTCGGCTTCCTTGAGTCAACAAAATCCTCGTCCATGTCAAGCTTTTCAATTCCATGCTTCTCACAAAAAGAAAAAAACTTTTAACCTTCAGAGCGTTCCATCCTTCATCCCTAAACTGTTGCAGTTGTCTTTTAGTTGATTTCACCAATGACATAACATTTAAAATATCTTGATCTCTTATTTGCAAAGCCATTGACAAGTTATTTGTGAGTCCTAAAAGGTGTATCATTTGCAAATAAAATGCAAAATCAAAGCTTTGGAAGTAATTGAGAATACCATGTGCTTGACGCCTTTTCGAGTCTTCTACGCCTTCATTCTAAATATACTCAAGCACACTCACTATAGAAAATAACTCAACCAAACGCAAAAGGGTTCTATAATGAGAAATCCAACGAGTATTTCCTGGTCTTTGAAGAGAAACCTCTTGATTTAACCATGTTCCAGTAATGATTTCACCTTCATTAATTATTTTTTCGATCTCTTTTCTATAACCCTCTCAAATCATATATTTCCTTTTGCATGAACCTCCCACTACATTCAACAACAAGGAAATCATATAAAAAAATCTCCAACATTAAAATATTTTTTTGCAACTGCTACAACAACAAGTTGAAGTTGATGAGCAAAGCAATGGACATAATAAGCTGATGTACTTTCTTTAGAAATCAATGACCACAACCCATTAAATTCACCTTTCATATTACTTGCTCCGTCATAACCTTGTCCTCTCAGCTTTGTAATGCTTAGTCCATACTTAGCAAACAAAGAATCAATAGCAGATTTCAAAGATGCTGAAGATGTCTCATTCACATGAGTAATACTCATGAATCTCTCTTTCACTATCCCACTTTTGTCAACAAATCGAAACACCACCACCATTTGTTCTTTATTAGAAACATCAGCCGACTCATCCACCAACAACCCAAAAACATCATGATCAATTTCTTCAATAACATATTTGACTAGTTCTTCTGCAAAACAATGCACAGTATCTTTCTGAATCTTTGCCTCTTTGGAGACGCCATTTGTTTCCAGGAGCATTTTCTAACACAATCTTACTCACAACTTCATTTTGTTCAGCAGTATATTTCAAGAGCTCCACAAAATTTCCTCTATTGACAGATTTTTCTGACTCATCATGGCCACGGAAAGGTAACCCTTATCGCAATAAGTATCTAGCAGCATCAACTAAAGCATTAAGCCTAATCTGATACTCATTCTTCGTAATATCATCTTGCTTTTGTAACGCATGCTTGATAGACTGACTTTGTTTCATCAAGTTTTCACCTTTCATAACTGCATTGTTATGAATACTATTAACACCTCCCACATGTTCTCTAAAAGTTTTTAACTTATTCCAGCCAGAAGAATCTATAGTAGTAAATGCATCATTACTTCCGCCTTTACCTACATTATCCCTGAACAAGTAACAATACAAGAAAAAAGCTGTATCTTTCTTCACACTGTACTCTAACCAATTACCAAACTAATCAAACCAAGTAGGATTAAAACTCCTCAATACACCTCCTATCGGTGTTTGTTTAAAAATATGACCACGAAATTGACAAGGATCTATAATCAAATATTTGCGGATTACCTCAGTTTTTTGATTTGGATGATATTCTAATAATTTTTTCCAATCAGCAGAATCACATTGTAAATCATCTAAATCACTATAAGATGATGATGGAGTTTTTCTTTTCAAAATTTGTCCACGGTAGTTTGCATCTGGAACAGAAAAAAATTATTATAAATTTTAATTTAACAAAATTAACTAAAGTAAACAAAACGTCTAACGTCGAATACATTACAACTTCAAATTAGTATCCACGTTTCTCATTCATCAAAACAAAAAGCCTAAAACAAACAAATACATTATTTATTAACATTAATTCACCAAATTAATTAACTGAGCAAACACACTCCAATAATAATGAAATCCATAACATACCATTAAGCAAATTCTCCTCATGGAGGAATTATGACAAATAATTAAAAAAATTTAAGAACCAAAATTTATATAACTATAAACAGATGATAATTGTTGGTAAATAAGAGGAAAAGTTCAGTTTTAAAACAAAAAAATCTCAAAGAAAATATACGTTTAAACTAATAAAAATATCTAAATATAGAGTAAAATTAGAAAGAACTAAAATAAAATTATTACATAAAATTTAATTATCACATAAGGTATAATTACCCTTGTCAATTGGAGTTGGAGATCTCACTAATGAACTGATACAATATGATTGTATGAATAATTATCTATGTCACTTTTTGATGAAGTAGCCGTCTCGTACTCTCGTTAAAATTGTAAAGGAAGAAGAAGAATGACGATTAAGTTTCTTTCAATCATGTATTTGTGTGTTAATTAGTAATTCGGTTAGTTATTGGACTATTAAATTGAATGTGACTTATGTAAATACTTGGGCTATTACATTTGTTTTATATTTGATATTGGGCATCCAGATTTCTCCAACAAGTCCACAAGTTAAAAAGTGTCAATATAAAATAAATGGGCCAACAATGATTTATTTGGGGGGGTCAAAAACAAGATTTAAAAGGTCAATATAAACAAATATTTAAACTCTTAAATGAAAATCAAAATTAAAGAGGTGTCAGTTGTATACCCTCTCACCTCTGTGGGTCCGCCACTGCTCATGTATCCAATAATGCTATTATTTCCAGTTTAAAATCATAGCCTATATGTAAAGTAATTTCTGTATACCATTTCTGATAGTTTATTTTGTCTATTATTTAAATGTATTCTTCTTCATCATTAGTTTCTTTATGTTTTCCAGGGTTGCTTGTGGATTGGTGATTTGGATCGGTGGGTATGGAAGAATTTAGTTTTGGTTCAATTAAAACTAGTCTAGCATTTATATGTAACTGTTCTAAATGTTGTTAGTGAACTATTTGTTGTAATTCTTTTATTTGAGTTTTTAGAGTTTTGACTTCTCCTTTTTCCAGTAGTTACTTGTTTAAATAATGTAGGAAAATGATATTTTTCAAGGATTTTGTTCAAACTAAAAGGTTGTGGAGTGGAAAATTGATTTTCTTTATGTACAATATCTTTTAATTTTAGTAAATATTCCTTTTTAGTTTTTGGATCATCTATTTTATCGATTATGTCTATTAGAAATTGTTTATCTATATCTTTAGTAATTACATTTATTGTTTTACAGTTGCAAATATCATCTGAACAATTATGGTAGTTGTCAGAAGATTATTTACTTTGATCTTCTATAATATCTAAAGAAAGTTTACTACTAAGTTCGTCAGAGTATTCTGTTTTTGAAAGGAGTAATTTTCTAAATAAAAATGTTATGTCTTGTTGACCATGAAAATTTTCATTTATCTTCTTCTTCATTTTATACTCAGTTGATTTATTTCCGGACGTTTGCAGTTCCAGCATACAATTTTTTTCTTTAGTGGGGGGTTTTAAATTTTTTATTTTTTGTATTGTAAGAGTTAGAAAATCTTTTTGGAAAGTTTTGTTCTTGTTGTATGGCCGTGAATATGAAAACTTGTTATGTTTGTGAGTTTTTCGTTTTTCCCTAGAGGGTTGAGTAAGACGATGATAACCATATTGCTCACAAAATAAGTCCATAGTCTCACCGAATCTAAATTTACTAGTTTGTTGTTTATCCTTACGTTCTTGAGATATTTGTAATCCTTCTCTTTTAGCGAAGGTAAACAATTGACCAGGTTATTAAATTCCATGGAATTGGTTGTCTTCCAGAAAAATCTTTTATTTTGCTTATTAATCTTTTCGCAAAAAATGAAGGTAATCTAGCTATAAACTTTTCTTTCCAAAAAGGTTGATTACAATCGTTTCTTTGAAATATATTGGTTATAAATGTTAAGGTTTATGAGCTTCCAACTCAAAACTAATTGGCAATGAGTGGATTGACCTTTACCCTTTATATATTATTTCATAATTTCTCCAACTACCGATGTGAGACATTCTATCATTAACAATAAATACATCTTTATACAATTTATAATCTCCTAAGGTTTCAATTCGGCTATTTTCATCAATATTATTAATACCTTTTTTTTTTGTCTAATTGTTCTAATCTACCTCATATAGATTTTAAAATTTCATTTTCTGGAAGTTTAATGGGTTTAGTTAAAGGTTTAAAAAGAGGTAGTGAGATAGAGGTAAAAGGATGTGAGAAGGTTTGATCATTTGTAATTAAATTATTTTCATCTTTTTCTAGTTTGTTATCAATGTAGTTTATTTGACGTGAGATAGTGTGAAGTATTTGACTTTGATAATTATTCTGTTACATATTTATAATATCTTTATCGTCTCTGTTTGCACCCGTTCTAAATGTAGTAGCTATTACTTGTCTTTGGGATGTGTAAAATTTTAAGTCTTTTAGTGGTGGATTGACAGATTTAAGTTTCTCCCCATTAGTCATTTCCCATGTATTATATAAGGTTGAACTAGTGTTAATTGATTCATTTTTGTAAGGATAGTCTTTTTCATTTTTATTGAATATGTTTCAAACCACATGAAAATGGGATATTAGTTCCTCTTTTTCAAACCACACTTTCTTCTGATTCAGTGCTTGTTCTGCCAGTTCTATAATCAGAGAAAGAAGATCTAGGATAGTAGAAACTGATTCTTAATGAGGGTGGCTCTCTAAAAGATCCAAATTTTAGTAATATTGTTCCATCAGTTTGTTCGGTTATACTAGTAATAGGTGTTTGTTCCATTAGGAGTATATTTGCTATTAACAGCTAATATTGTTGTTTCTCCTTTATCATCTTGCAATAAACATCGCGGATTAAACTCCGACGTTGATTGGTGTAAATTCGATACAACAATAAATATCCATGCCTTTCTTGCTGAAATTTAATTTCATGCAAGTGCACATTTAAAACTAATGTATTAAAGATCGTTGGATCATGTAAATTTACTTGAAAATTTGAAGCACAATTTGGAGTTCCATTACAAATAATTGTTTGTATAGCTCCGAGTAAGGAGTCTTCAAATTTTAATAGAGTTTTATATCTTAATAGCATAAGTATTGGAGAATCAATCCATGTCATACACAGAGGTTTGATTGTTATTTGTATTAATCCAAAATGAATATAATTAAAGTTTTTTGTCTATATTTTTGTAAAGGCATAGAAGATAGTAATTTAATTTCTTCAAATTCATTTTGTAATGATATAGTTTGTTCATGTTCTTTTATTGAATATGCTGTTTTAAAATCAAAAGCTCATATTTGATATATATTTTCTGGATTAATATGAGGTAATTGATCATGTGATAATTCTTGATCAAAGGTTGTAATTTTTGACATAATTTTTTTTGAATTAATTATTTTTTTAGATGCAGAAGATGGTGCATACTTAGACTTAAACCACTTCCTAACTGTAGATGCCATGTTTAAAATACACTTAATCTCATGCTTAAATTGCAAACTAACCGATCTTATCGACGACGAGCAATGCACTGGCTTACTGATGTGTTGCATTTTTTACGCATTTTAACAGTTATTTTCAAGTCTTTTTCGAACTTTTATCGAGTCTTTTAGTTTTGTTTTTAGTCATTACAGGTCTAAAGATGGCTAAGGATGAAGATTGGAGCCTATGGAGGAAACTTAACTGAAATTGAAGAAAAACCAGAATTTAGGAACTGAGCACCCGCTCAGCCCGGAGCACCCGCTCCCCTTCTGGCGGGACCAAAAAAAAGGAAAACCCTAACTTTCCTAATTTTTCGACAAAGAAGCTCCAATAATTATTCAGCCGCCGCCTGCAGACCGGGGGATCGATCATTCTATTATTTTTCTTTACTTTTTGTTAAGAACACATACACTTTGAGAGAACTTTTTACACTTGTAAGATTTAGGGAGAAGAAATCTCTACATCACCTTGAGAAGAATTCTAAATCCCT
>VBRH01001702.1:9146-22661 GCA_014578085.1 Cardamine resedifolia
AAAAATCAAATAACAAATTCATCTAAAACACATTAATAGCAGAAGAAAAGACCAGAAGAAACTACCTGAAAATTAAAGATTCACTAAACTCAGAAGAAGAATCAAACGCAAAAGAGGTAAGAAGAACTGAAGAATCGACGCGAAATTGAGAGAGAAAAAATTCTGGTTCGAAGAGAGATGGGGCATGGAAATAAAGCTGAATCTCTAAAAAAAAAATTATTCAAATTCTTATAATCAATTAAGGGCATAATCGTCTGATCAGTATCATTGTAAAATATGAAGGTTATCAAGCTTTCTAAGGTCAGTGCAGATTTTTTTTCAACCACTAAAGTCATCCCAGCCTTTCTCCCTTATCTTTTGTATGATTGCTAAATAAAATTACAACCTAAGTAAACCATCCCGCGTGTTTTCTATCAAAAACTTAATTAATTAGTCGTTTTTTCTCTATGAAAATTGACATGCGGTTGTTAAATATAGATAGATAAATATAAAGTAAAAAGTAATAACGATTTGGTGTTGAAATGTATAAATGACTCGGTGGGGATGAACATAAATTCAAATAAAAAACGAATGAAATGAAAAACGTCAAAAAAAATGGTCAGAAAATGTTTTGACCGGACCAGGGCGGTCCTTCCATAGTTTCCCACTACCTTCCCTGATTTAGCACATATGAATTGCAATTTGCATGCCACTTATTTCATCTCTCCACTTCTTTTGTCTCTATAAATATTTTACACAAAAAAACTAATTTCTTCCATAGACAAAAATCAAATAACTTTTTAGTTGCGGAGATTTTCTTCTCTCTGTCAAAATAGTAATCTCACGTGTGTTGTTATTTTGGAAAGATCTCTCTGTTTGTTTTCTTGGCCAAATCTTTTTTGTTTCTTGAATTTGATGAAAATGAGACGAGGCAATTCAAGTACGGACCATGAACTTGGGATACTACGAGGAGCTAACTCAGACACCAACTCCGATACCGACAGCATAGCCAGCGACCGCGGCGCCTTCAGTGGTCCGCTCGGCCGTCCTAAACGCGCGTCCAAGAAAAACGCAAGATTCGCCGCAGATCTCCCCAAGAGAAGCAGCAGCTTAAGCGGCGGCCGCGGTGATGACGACGACGAATACGTGGAGATCACGCTGGACATCAGAGACGACTCGGTGGCCGTCCATAGCGTCCAGCAAGCGGCCGGAGGTGGGGCCCACTTGGAGGATCCAGAGCTGGCACTTCTCACGAAGCAGACGCTTGAGAGCAGTCTCAACAACTCTACTTCCCTCTCTTTCTTCCGTAGCACTTCCTCACGAATCAAGAACGCTTCGCGTGAGCTCCGGCGCGTGTTCTCTAGACGCCCTTCACCTGCCATACGGCGGTTCGACCGTACGAGCTCTGCGGCCATCCACGCTCTTAAAGGTCTCAAGTTCATCGCCACGAAGACCGCCTCGTGGCCAGCCGTGGACCAACGGTTTGATAAACTCTCCGCTGACAACAACGGCCTCTTACTCTCTTCTAAGTTTTGGGAATGCTTAGGTAATTTAATTAAATATTACTAAGTAATTTTATTATATTATGTGTGTCTATTTTCGTTAGTTTGATTTTTTGTTTTTGTTCTAGGAATGAACAAGGAATCAAAAGACTTTGCCGACCAACTCTTTAGAGCATTAGCTCGCCGGAATAACATCTCCGGTGATGCAATCACAAAGGAACAGCTTAGGATCTTTTGGGAACAGATCTCAGATGAAAGCTTCGATGCCAAACTTCAAGTTTTCTTTGACATGTAAGCTTTTTTCGTATCTTCACCTAACCCATAAATATATCTAAGCGTAAACACTATGGTCGTTTAATATTGAATATTAATCAAACGGTCATCAGGATTCTAGGACCGATAACAATAATACAAAGTAATTGTTTAATCATTTGTGGAATTATGGTGGGGTGGTAACTAATAAGTGACGTCACTGTTTGGTCAGGGTGGACAAAGATGAGGATGGGCGGATAACAGAAGAAGAGGTCGCTGAGGTGAGCCACGCACCATTCAATATTTATCTTCTTTTTTTTCTTGGAAATATCTTTTTTTTCTTTTCATATTTTATTTATATATTTAGATGATTGATTATCTTGACAATTTTGTCCACGCGCAAACCCCACTGACTTTATCTGTGATGACGATTACTGTTAACATCACTAAATCCATTAAGTGCATGTGAACACGACAATAATGGTTATAGCTTGTATTTATTACTTTCGTTTAAGGTTTAAATACTTTTTTTAAAAATAAAAAATTTTATTGTTGGTAATTAATTGCAGATTATAAGTCTTAGTGCTTCAGCAAACAAGCTCTCGAATATTCAAAAGCAAGCCAAAGAATATGCAGCGTTAATAATGGAAGAGTTGGACCCAGACAATGCTGGTTATATCATGGTACGTATGGTCCACCTTCACCCACTCAATCACTAATGGTATATATCGTAAATTCATCCCTCTCCCTTAAAATACTCTTAAACAACCTGAAAATTCAAGGTTATAAAAATCTAAAGCGGTCAAAATTATTGGGCCACCTTGATTGTTTTTTTTTTCTTCAACTTATTGGTTCACCTTGACTTTTGACCAAATCAACCAAGCGTTGATGCGTGTTTAGAAGGCCAATTAATTAGTATATACTTCTACTTATAATATTTATAAGTAAACACTAAAAATTGTAAAATATATATATACCAACCAAAGAATAATCTTGAGCCACTAGGTATCCGAATGTCGCATTAGTTTTTAAATATTGGGAAAACATATGTAAAGCGTTAAAAGTATAATTTTAGAACATTCGTGTTGTATTGTGTTACTATAGTTAATGATATGAAATGGATGCTGTTGAAACAGATCGAAAACTTGGAAATGCTCCTATTACAAGCACCGAACCAGTCGGTGCGAATTGGAGACAGTAGGATTCTCAGCCAAATGCTAAGCCAGAAGCTAAAACCGGCAAAAGAAAGTAATCCTCTTGTGAGATGGTCGGAGAAAATCAAATATTTCATAGTTGACAACTGGCAGAGACTATGGATCATGATGCTATGGCTTGGCATTTGCGGAGGCCTCTTCGCCTACAAGTTCATTCAGTACAAGAACAAAGCGGCCTTTGGCGTGATGGGTTATTGCGTTTGTGTCGCTAAAGGAGGCGCAGAGACTCTCAAGTTCAACATGGCTCTCATATTACTACCTGTTTGTCGCAATACCATCACTTGGCTTAGGAATAAAACCAAGCTAGGTACTGTCGTTCCGTTTGATGATAATCTCAACTTCCATAAGGTTATTGCAAGTGGGATTGTTGTCGGGGTTTTGCTCCACGCGGTTGCGCATTTAACGTGTGATTTTCCACGTTTAATTGCCGCGGATGAGGATACATATGAGCCAATGATACCATACTTTGGTGAGCAACCAGAGAGCTATTGGTGGTTTGTGAAAGGAGTTGAAGGATGGACTGGTATTGTAATGGTTGTGCTAATGGCTATAGCCTTTACACTTGCTACGCCTTGGTTTCGTCGTAACAAGCTTAACTTACCTAATTTCCTCAAGAAGTTTACTGGTTTCAATGCCTTTTGGTACTCTCACCATTTGTTCATCATTGTTTATGCTCTTCTCATTGTCCACAGTATCAAGCTTTACCTCACAAAGATTTGGTATCAGAAAACGGTACGCTTTTTAAACCTCATTGTTCTGTTTTTTTTCTTATTTTCTTTCCTTTTTCTGGTTATTAACGATTCGTGTTTGTGTGATTCTTTGTAGACATGGATGTATCTTGCTGTACCCATCCTTCTCTATGCATCTGAGAGGCTGATCCGTGCTTTCAGATCAAGCATCAAACCGGTTAAGATTCTCAAGGTCAGTTATAATACTATATATAGAACAGAGCTTGCTTAGTTTCTAAAATAGAAAACAAAAATGCTTATAAATCTTATCTTATTTACATACAATTAACACTATAATTTTATCAGGTGGCTGTTTACCCCGGGAACGTGTTGGCACTACACATGACAAAGCCACAAGGATTCAAATACAAAAGTGGACAATACATGTTCGTGAACTGCCGAGCCGTGTCTCCTTTTGAATGGCATCCTTTCTCAATCACATCCGCTCCAGGAGACGATTACCTGAGCGTACACATCCGCACTCTAGGTGACTGGACACGTAAGCTCAGGACTGTCTTTTCCGAGGTTTGCAAACCTCCAACCGCCGGTAAAAGTGGTTTGCTTCGAGCTGATGGAGGAGATGGGAACCTCGCGTTCCCAAAGATCCTCATCGATGGTCCTTACGGTGCTCCCGCACAAGACTACAAGAAGTACGACGTGGTTCTCCTTGTCGGTCTTGGTATTGGAGCCACACCTATGATCAGTATCCTCAAGGACATCATAAACAACATGAAATCTCCTGACAGTGACATTGAGAACAACAACAGTAATGGTAATAGTAAAGGGTTTAGGACAAGCAAGGCTTACTTCTATTGGGTGACTAGAGAACAAGGATCGTTCGAGTGGTTCAAAGGGATCATGGACGAGGTCTCGGAGCTGGACGAGGAAGGAATAATTGAGCTTCACAATTATTGCACGAGCGTGTACGAGGAAGGTGATGCTAGGGTGGCTCTTATCGCTATGCTTCAGTCGCTACAGCACGCTAAGAACGGTGTTGATGTTGTCTCGGGTACACGTGTGAAGTCCCACTTCGCTAAACCTAACTGGAGACAAGTTTATAAGAGGATCGCTGTTCAACACCCCGGCAAACGAATCGGTAACTATTCTCGTTATGTCATTTGATTTATATATAATTAAATAGTGAATTTAAATAAAATACTAATTTGAATTTGATTTGCAGGAGTCTTCTATTGTGGGGCACCAGGACTGACTAAGGAACTAAAAAATCTAGCTTTGGACTTTTCTCGAAAGACAACCACCAAGTTTGATTTCCACAAAGAGAACTTCTAGATTAATAAAATATCAGTTGTAGAAAAATAGAAAAATAAAAATAAGAATCTGCAGATAGATAATTATTTTAAATTCTTTTCATTTTATGAAAAATCATCATATGAGCCGTCTTCTTTTGTTTCTTCTTTTTTCCTATTGATTTTTGTTTACTATTTCACTACTTAGTTTAATGCTAAATTTAAGTATAAGATACTAAAGGTTTAGTTGCAACTTCGGTGTTGAAGATATGTTATTATGGAGTTACTGTAACATTATTTTGTACTGGCATTCGTATATTTTTAACAATTAAAGATAGTTTTGATTTTGAATACTTATTATTCCGTTCGATATAGTTTATAAAGATGTCATTTTCTTATTAGTGATAATGATTTTCTTATTATTAATAATGAGGCATTAAGGCCTAAATTTATTCAATGGGATTTAACCTAGTAAGTACATAGACATAATATAAAAGACGTAGATATACAACATGAATATTTACATAAGATATAGTGTTTTAGTGAAAATGTCGGCCTAACTGATCAAGAGTAGAAACATATTGAGTGACAATGGTACCGCGCATGATGTCATCTCAAACAAAATGACAATCCTTTTTAATATGTTTTCTTCGTCCATGTAAAACTAGATTTGTAACAATAAGAATGGTGACAACGACTTGACTGTCACAAAACAGAGAAAGCGGTTCCTAGTGATCCACACCTAAGTCACGAAGAAGAGCTTTGATCCAGGGAATGTTTTGTACCGCAAGAGACATAGCATGATATTCAACTTGAACATAAAATTGAGAAACAACATGTTGCTTCTTCATTCTCCAAAATATAGGAGAACTAAACCAACCGGTAACCGATCATCGAGTAATGAGACAACTAGCCCAATCCGTATCACACCAAGCAACCATCAAAAGATCTATATTATCTCGAAGAAGAATGCCTTGATCCAGATTTCCTTTTAAATAACAAAAAACACGAAGAACAGCTTCCCAATGAGCATGTTAGGCCTCAGCATAAAATGAGACAACACATGAACCAAGTAACACAAACATGTGCGTGTAACAACGAAATAGATTAAACTTCCTAAAAGTTGCCTATAACCCTAAATATCATCAAAGTTAGGAGTGGAGAGATAAAAGAAGTTGTTGAACTCCGTTGTTGGTCCCGGAACCCGCACGAGGAACCAGCGGTTCGAAAATATTGCCACATGGCGGACATACGAAAATCATCGTATGCGGGTTAACGAAGATAAGTCAGAACAAGGGAAAATAAGGAATCGAACTCTACGATAGTTCGGAGGGCGAAGCAACGCCCAACTCGAGGGAGGAGGTAAAGTATTTGATAAGAGCTTGAGGACGGCATAATAAAGCCTAGCAAAAGCCCGGTTCAGCTCAAAAATCAAGACGTTACGACAATTGAAGGCAGGATCAAAACAAACACATTTAAGGAGAATTATAGAGTTAATTAGCAGCATTTAAATCTTAATTATGTACGAAGATCACTAGCATGGAGAGTGACATGGCGGCAACACGAACTGCTCAGGTAAATTTAGATGCATCTAACGCACCTTTATCTGCATGTTTGGACCCTGTGGTCGCAGAAACAATTAAGGGAGTTCGACCGGTCGCAGATGTTGCACTCATAGTATTCGAAGAAACCAAAACCGAAACTCAAAACCTAGGAAGGCCACATGACGATGCGTTGGTGATTATGCAGGAGATTGTGGAATTCACCATCCTCGATCGGCCTACGGCATATAACGTAATTCTGGGAACCCCTTGGATTTACCAAATGAAAGTCGTCCCATCAACCTATCATCAGTGCGTGAAGTTCCCAACCTCAGATGGAACATGTACTATCAGAGGAGATCAAGAAATATCGCGTTCGTGTTACCTTACCAGCAATCGAATGAAGGAACACTATCGCCTGGAAACCCCTGTGAAGGAAGAGCCCTCTATCTTTCCAAGCGGGCAGAAACCGGAGAAGGTGGCAATTGAGGTCTCGATCGATGATGCTCGCCATGAGTGAAAGGTAAGGATAGGTTCGGGTTTGACTACCAAACTTAGGGATGAGCTCGTACGTTTCTTGTCTCAAAACAAAGACTCATTCGCATGGATAGCTGAAGATATGCCAGAGATCGATCCGAAAATCATTTCTCATGAGCTACACGTCGACCCCAGCTTTAAGCCCACAAAGCAAAAATGGAGAAAGCTCGGGCCTGACCGAACAAAAGCAGTAAATGAAGAGGTAGAGAGGTTACTTAAGGTGGTCAATCCGGAAAGTAAAATATCTAGACTGGCTCGCAAACCCGATGGTGGTGAAGAAGAAAAACGGGAAGTGGCGAGTTTGCATCGATTTCACGGACATCAACAAGGCGTGTCCAAAGGATAACTTTCCACTCCCACATATCGACTGACTGGTGGAGTCCACCGTGGGGCATGAAATGGATCGAGGTATTTACTGGTATGTCGTAATGCCTTCTGGTTTAAAACACGCAGGAGCAACGTACCAACACCTCGTCAATAAGATGTTTGGAGACTATCTCGGAAAAACTATTGAAGTTTACATCGATGATATGCTCATAAAGTCCCTTGAGAAGACCGAGCATGTTAGTCACCTTGAGCAATGCTTTAACATTTTAAATAGGTACAAAATGAAGCGGAATCCTACGAAGTGTACCTTCGGGGTATCCTCGGGGGAATTCCTTGGTTACATAGTAACACAACGAGGGATATAAGCAAATCCAAACCAAATTAATGCATTTCTGAAAATGCCATCTCCGAAAAGCGCCACAGAAGTACAATGTCTCACAGGGCGAATAGCTGCCCTTAACAGGTTTTTCTCTCGGTTGATGGACATGTGTCTCTCTTTTTACCAACTTTTGATGGGAAATAAACAGTTCGTATGGGACGACAAGTGTGAAGAAGCATTCGCAAAACTCAAAACGTACTTAACAACACCTCCAGTATTCTAAAAACCACATGCATATGAAAAATTGGTCCTTTATGATTCTGTCTCCGAGTGCGTAGTTAGCGGGGTTATATTACGTCATAGGCGAGCAAAAACCAATCTATTACGTCAGCAAAAGTTTGACGGGTCCAGAAACTTGGTATTCAATGATGGAAAAGTTAGCACTTGTTGTCGTCATGTCAGCACAAAAACTACAACTGTACTTTCAGTCCCACCCTGAGGAAGTGTTAACCTCTCAGCCATTGTGAACCCAGTTAGTCCCACCCTGAGGAAGTACTACATGGACCCATTTAGTCCAGGCGCATGGCTAAATAAGCAATAAAGCTTAACGAGTATAACATAGAGTACAAAAGTCGGACCAGCGCCAAAGCACATGTCCTGGCAGATTTCTTAACCGAGCTTCCGGTCATAGAGTCGGCGGACGTGAAGGAAGTCAGAACATGGAAGCTTCATGTAGACGGTTTATGGTCCAAACATGGGCCCGGAGTTGGCATCAGGCTTGAAACTCCAACTTCGAAGATCATTTCCCAACTTCTAATAACGAAGCATAGTATAAGGCATTAATAGCCGGACTTCGCTTTGCAAACAAGATTGGGACACGGGAGATTGTTGCACATTGTTATTCACAGCTTGTGATAAACCAGTTCAATGGAGATTATGAAGCAAAAGATTCACGAATGGAGGCTTACCTCGAGGTAGTAAAGGAACTGACTCAAAAATTTGACACCTTTGAGATGGTTTGGATTCCTCGTAGTGAGAATACTTCGGCAGACGCATTGGCAACTTTGGTATCTACTTCAGATCAAGATTTTAAGAGAGTAATCCCGGTGGAGTGTATCCCTACCCGAAGTATACACTTCAAGAACGAAGTTATTGTTGTACCAGATCTCAGCTTCGCTTACAAGGCAAAAACGATGCCCCTGCTTTAGCACGAAGAACGCCAGGGCACGTTCGAGGAAGCAAGGGAAACGGAATCCCAATAAATCTGTAAATCCCGACCAACAAGAAACTTCAGAACAGCAAGAGGGTACGGTTCTTTGTCCTAGTTTGGAGCATCACCGAGGACTAGATGATGCGCAAGATAATGTGGATCAAGGCAACTCCAACAACGAAGCGGTCCCCGAAAAATCTCGGAAGTCGAGTTACATCCCGATGGTGATCGGCTATTGACATGCGAGCCCGATCTAAACCAAGGTTCATGCTTGACCGAAGAAAGTTTCGAACCTACAGAGGATCCTGAAGCAAATCTGACCAAAGACGGTTTGGACAGCGGTTGGGGAAGCGATTAGCGAGATCCAATAGTGAATTATATTCAAAATGGAGAGCTTCCACATGACAAATGACAAGCTCGACGATTGAGAATCGTCAGCGCAAAGTATTGTGTGATAAAGGAGTCACTGTTTAAAAGAGGTGTGAGTGATCCGTACCTGTTATGTATCCATGGTCTCGGCGTATAAATTGTCATGAGCGAAGTCCACGAAAGGTTATGTGGAAGTCACTCTTCAAGACGAGCTATGGCATTCAAAATCAAAAGGATGGGTTATTATTGGCCGACCATGATAACATACTGCTCAAAGTACGCCCAACGATGCGTAATATGCTAACAGTACGCCCCCTTATCCATCAGCCTTAAGAGCTACTCTCCTCAATTAATGCCCGTACCCTTTCATACAGTGGTCGATGGACATAATCGGACCCCATGCATAAATTAACTAGAGGTGCAACACCTCCTCGTATTGACAGATTATTTCTCAAAATGGATGGAAGCGGAGGCGTTTCCATCCATAAAAGATTCGATGGTTAAAACATTTTTGTGGAAAAATATCATATGCTGTCACGGGGTTCCGTATGAAATCATCACAGACAATGGGTCCTAGTTTATCTCTTAGGATTTCGAGGACTTCGTAGCATGACGGGGGATTCAGATGAGTTATTCGACCTGAGATATCCGTAGGGAAATGAACATGCAAAAGCAACAAATAAGACTATCTTAAGTAACCTAAAGAAGAGACTTAGCTCTTATAAAGGAGGCTGGTATTACGAGCTCCAGCCGGCCGGTATTATGGGCATACCGAACGACCTCTCGAAGGGCAAACGGGGAGACCCCATTCTCCCTGGTTTACGGGATGGAAGTGGTGGTTCCTGCCGAGTTGAACATTCCAAGACTTCGACGAACCGAACTCCCTCTCGATGAATCATACAACACAAGAATGATGGAAGACGCTTTAGACACGATTGATGAAAGAAGGGATAAAGTTAGTTCGGCTCCAGAATTACTAACAAGCAACGACTCGATATTATAATTCAAAGGTAAAGAATCGACCCTTGCAAGTAGGTGACCTCTTTCTGCGGAGAGTGTTCAAAAATACAAAGGAGGTCAGAGCAGGGAAGCTCGGTTTTCACTGGGAAGGGCCTTATCAAGTTACGGAAGTAGTCTGTAATGGCGTTTATCGACTAATGAATCAAGAAGGGATCCCAGTACGAAGACCTTGGAACGTTATCAGTTTAAAGAAATTTTATGTTTGATAAGCATTGGGCGGTCATGTATCATGAACTACGTTTTTGGCTTGATTTCAATTTGGGTACATAGGCAACCCACTAACATGGACACAACTGTTAAAATAATATTTTTCTTCATTACAGAATAGGATTCTGATTTTAAAAAACAAAAGAAAAAGGGGCAACATTCAAGGTTCGGGCTCGAGGGGAGTATCGGTCATAACCACTTCATCATCAGAAGAAGTCTCCTTCACCACTTCTTCTTCTTGCGGTTTGCAGACATGATTCCTCATTCGGTTCCTGATATATGTTCGCAAGACCTCATGGATCGGGACGAACCTATCAAAGCCATATTTCTCCCACTTGACGGGATCGGCCTCGACGTGCTCGATTCTTCGCTCCGATTTTGCAATTATTTTTTCAAGAATAGCCCCCATATACCTCAGTTCTTGGCACCAGCCACACTCGCGCTTATTATGATTGACAAGCTACATGGAAGGGAGGATCAGAGGCATCAACAAACCATGAGTCAATAAACTAAGGAGTTATTCGCCAAATAAAAAATACCAATAAGTATTGAAAAATAGCCTGAAATATAAATTGAGTGTATAGAACTCCTGAAGGGTAGTAGACGTCTCCGGATTGAAACGGGGGACTGGTGGCAGTATGGTCCAGATAAGAAATCGAATTTGCCATAGAACGGTGATAGGAGGAAAGGTGGAGAAAAGAGAGTAAGGAGCATAACACCTATGTCCCAATATTTATAAAGGCATCTAGGGTATTCAGAGCAATTAAAGACACTATAACAAGTCTAAGATGGAGGCAGTTTCGATATGCACAACTAAAATTAATTGACTACATGCATGAAGAGAGGAGTAGCAACCTAGGGCTTTATAGCCTCTATGACGACACGGTCACCGAAACTATCCTAGTGGGCTTTGACCTGATTAACAAAATAACAGAAAGTCCCATTAAAGTTAAATAATTAGATCGGGCTGCGAACCGTTAGCGGTTTCGCAACTGTGTTAACACACTCAAATGGTCCACCAACTCTAAAGCCGAACTCCATCCTCGCAGTTTACCGAGGATAAATGTAGCATCCCCGATCCTCAATAGGATCGGCGAACAGAACTTAGTCCGAGAGCAAGTGGCAAATCCCGAGCTAAGTTAATGGAAGTATTGGATCAAAGAGGGATTCAGTACTATAGAGAAAAATATAAGAAAAGAACATAAAAATGCTAAGTTACATCTAAGAATTGAGCTAACGAACGAGCTAAGTTAGCTCAGCGAGCTTATCGGCAGTTCGGTTAGCTACTCGGTATCTCCGCGAGCTACTCGGCAGTTTGGTCAGCTACACGGTAGCTCTGCTAAACTGGTTCGTAGCTCAGCTAACTGCTCGGCAGCTCAGTCAGCTGCTCGGTAGCTCAGCTAGCTGGTCAGAGTGAGTGGCAGCTGGACCAGCTGGGTGACTAGACGGGAACCTCAGCTAGCTAAAGACGGTACCGAGGCGATTACCACGCGATAACCGAACGGGCGCAAACGAGGAACGGTTATCAAACAAAAAGATGATGCGTTTCATCTGATAACTGCAAACCGCTGAGGAAAACTCTATAAATAAGCGGCATTCAGCGAGGAAAAATACACACAAAACATGGGAAAAATCACAACTACTCCGAAGAGAAAACACGACAATTTCCCCAGAAACTCTTAAGCAAAACACGGGAAAAATCCCGGAAAAAGACTAAGAAAATCCAGTGAAAATCCCTGGAAATTTCCAAGAAAAATCGTTCGGCGAAACATACAACAAACGTTCGGTGCCTTGATTGATCTGCGTGATCAAGGTAATGGCGAAACCGTGGCTTTGTGCCCGGAGAACATAATTTGCACCTAGGTCTAAATGACTAAGGGTTTATGGGAATTTTGGGGTCAAAACGTGTAAATTGTTCATACTGATCATTTGCATTCATCCGACTGTTTGTTAAGGAATATTATTGAATGCTTATGTTATGTTGGCTTTCATGGAAACACGGTGATCGTGGGAAGGATGTGGCTTAGGCGCGAGACTCGAAGGCTGGGGAATGCCATGTAACCGGGAAGATAGGATTGAATACTTGTAATAGCTTATATGCAAACTCATAAGTTATTTTCAATCCTTTGTGATATTGTAACACCCGTGTTCCAGGAAACGGGTAGTTTATTTTTGTCTACGGTTATTTGAGTTTAAATAATGGGGTTTAAGACTTATTGATCAATAGAGTTTGGGGGTGTTTAAATGAGAATTCGAAAGTTAAGGGTGGTTTTGATTGAATCAGATTTTGTCGTTGGGTTTAATTGATCGAATGAGAAGTTGTGGGGTTGAATTGTAAGGATCAAAGAGAAGAAGGGCTTTTCCGCAAATTTTTGGAAGATTAAGGAAAAACCCTAAACTCCTTCGTGATTAAACTCCACGCCTCACCTTCTCTTGTCTTCACGTTCTCATCAAATCTGCGTGAGGAGAAGCTTCATCGAGCAGCCGAGACAATTTGTGTTACGGTGAAGAGTGTAACATCCACATTCTTAATTTTTGGGGGATTTATTGGAGAATTCGAAAGTTAGGGGTATTTTCGAGTAGCCGAGAAACTTGAGTTGGGTTTAGTAGATCTTTTAACAGTTTCGAGGCCGGTTTATAAGTCCAGAAAGTAGAGAGACTGTTGTGCAATTTGCTGAAAGTTGGTTTAAAACCTAACTCACCTTACCTTTAACTCCACGCCACCATCACGGGATCATCACGGATGGAGTTTGACGAAGGAGTTTTGAGCTGTGGCGGCCAAGGGAGAGTGAATTAAATCAGAGCAGGGTGTTATGTGGTTCAGACTCATCTCTCACCTCCGTAAGTAACGCTTGGCCTTTTTGATCATGTTCGGTTCTATGTCTGTGAGTCAGAGGGTTAGGAAGAGAACGGTTGCAGAGGTGAGGTGGCCGTGAGCACGTCGCGTGAGGGGGCTGGACGTGAGGTGAGGCGCCGGTTCGAGTTCTGTGGTCGAAGCCAAGGCCTTTTTGAGAGGCCGAGAAGTTGTAGAGTGATGGCGCGAGGAAGAAGGAGGGGTGACGC
>VBRH01001703.1:24653-38989 GCA_014578085.1 Cardamine resedifolia
AGTTGGTGTATTTTAATTGATGAAAAAATAATTCATGTATTTTTATGGATACTTTAAAAATTTATGTTTTTTATGGAAATCGATAAATAGATGGTGTATTTTTATGAAATTTTATCTTTATTTTACAACGGAAGCAATATTAGTTTTTCATATAACATACTGTATATTGTGTACCCTGATAGACATTTTTTTACATTTTCACATTATATAATAAAATATTATTGTTATGCGTAGTGCAAAACAAATATTTGTTAAAACGTTTGAAATCACACCCTCTTTATTATAATTTTCCCATTTGATAATTAAAAACAATATTAAATAAAACAAAACTATGAACTATGAGCATGTTTGTTGCTATTGATGTGTCAGCATCTAAATTTTGGCACTGTTTATATTGAGTGGTTAACAAAAAGAATAAATAATAATAACTCGAATTACAACCACTGTTTTACTTTAGAAACAGTTTAATTAATAAAAGGATTCAAAATAGAGTGGGACAGCATACGTTTGTCAGAGAGGGATTTAACGACAACCAATAACGTAAACTGAAAGTGACACGTCTTTCCAACAAAAATGCTACCACGTGTCATTTATTTGTGGTTACTCTTTTTTTTTTGTTAAAATATTTGTGGTTACTTCCTCTAGTATTATTTGATGGTAAACCTTTCTAAAATGTTGATCTCTTCGACATAATGAATGTAATAGTACAACTCATCATTCGAAGTTTTGTTTCTTCACTTTGTACTAAATCGCGAATAGTCGAGATCACTTTGTAATTTTTTTTTTTGATAACTAGAGATCACTTTGTAATTGTATACTAATCGAGTGATTGATACTTTAATGTTAAAAATGATTGATTTGAATTCGAAAGTTTTATTCTTGGTCCCCTGATTAAGAATATTATGTAGGTTTGTGATGGCAATGTAGAAGCACACCAAGTAAAAATTGATTATGGAATATCTTAGTGGTCATTAAAACTTTTTGTTTGAAGGTTTGGCTCTTTGAGAATAACCGAGTTCATGTTTTCAAACATCTCCTTTACATTTGACGTTTCAATATTGTGTTTGAAGAGCAAATATCTAAATATGGAGAAATTGATATGCCGTTTTCAAACTTTTCCCTTGCGCTTAGGTTTTATCTTGCCATGTATTTTTTTTATTATATAACTCGGATGATCCGGATCAACAGACACCATGAGTTCTGAGTCAGGTCGCAGAGACTTTTACTCCCTAGCTGATTCTCGGGTCAACGTGTCATGCGCATCGACTAATCCCGGGGTACGGAGAGCAATGTGAATGCTCCAATGGCCAAGTGAAAATGATAAAATATTTCGCGTTTGAGAGAAATCGATTTCTGTTCTGAACCAACAGGATAACTCCTCCACAAATGGAAACCATTAGACCAAAACCAGTAATTCGCCATGTTTTCTTTACTTTTCTTTGTGTCTATGCTCTCTAGGTGTCTTAGATTATGTTTGGACTCATTTATACTATTTAAAATTGAGTTAGCATAATTTACAGAGTTTTTGGTCGGAAAGGGAAAGAAAGCGAACAAAGAATGATGTCCTAAGCATTTGAACCATTTTGAAGGCATGACCAAGGTGTACTAGCCAACGTAGACATGTGATGGACAGGAAATTTCCAAGCATTCATCATGGCCCTGGAATACCAACTTCACGTTTTAGGAAAGGAAGAAGGCTTCAAAAGTTGGTATTCCCCTCGGTGTTGGCGTACCAACTTCATGTATCAAGATGGTAAGCTCACCAACAAATCGCTTTGCAGCCAATGCAAGGAAAATTCAATTAATACAACCTAGCTATAGCTAGTTTTTTCATGTCTGAATTCTCTTCGTATAAAACCATTGTTTTCACTTTTTAGGAGGGCCGACCCGTGATATTTATGGGCTTAAAGCAAAGAAAAGAAGACACTGCTGAAGCCACTACACCACAACCAATGTATCTAAAATGATGTCCCTAACTTCTTAAGTTTGGCGCCTAAAACCATTGTTATATAGGTTTTACCCCAAGACTGGCCTGGAGTACATTTATTTTTCTTCTTAGAATCGTCATTCGAGATCTTTGTGAGCATTTGGGGAAAACAATTGTGATAAAAGAGTACTCTAATTAATCTCTTAGGACTACAATTTCTTAATATATGTAGAGCATATAATTTTAGTAAATGCAGCGAGAATGTCAACAAATTATTCAGTAGTGAGATACCATTAACCTTTAATGACTATACAATTTCTTAGTAGTGTTCTCGTAGAGCATACAAGTTTTAGTGCACAACAACCAAAATGTCAACAAATAAAAACGACTTCACAAAGAGACGTTTGCGTTGAAACTCAAAACAAATTAATACGTACAGCGAACAAAATATAAACAAAAATATTCAAGTTTAGTTCAAAAACCAAAAGAAAAAAAAACCATTCAGTTTGCCTTTTTATAACTAAATCAAACTAAAACAAAAAACTTTATAAAATTGTTGACCAAACGGGTTTTGATGTTTTAACCGAAACCAAACTGAACCACCTATTATCCAATTTTTGTTACACATTTTTTCCCCACTCCTAAAGTAAATAGAAGCCCACATTCTCAGTCCCTCGTCTTTTATAAAAAAATTTCTTCTTCTCCACTTCCTTCTTCCTCACTTTAGTGTTGCTTTTGTATGGTTTATCAATCGTGAAAAAAGGAGAACATGTACATCAGTTACAACAATGTATGCATCTTAAAGTATGTAAAACACAGTCATGTGATCGACCATACCTCGCAACTGTAATGACCTAACGTGATCCTCGACGTCTATAAATCTTCATGAACCATTGAGGCTTGAGTTCGATCATGATATATCCAATAGTTATTCCTAAGATGACTCCAGGTGCTAAGCCTATAGCAGCTGCAATCCAGCTCAACACTTCTTCTTTTTCTTCTTCATCCTCCTTTGTTTCTGGTTCTTGTGATGGCTGCATGTTGGCACCTCCACAGTTTTTATCAAGAGGCGGACCACAAATTCCAAGATTTTCTTCAAAAGACGAAGCATTTTGCGTCTGGAACTGTGTACTTGGCGGTATTGGACCTACTAGCTTGTTGTGTGAAACCTTGATGAAGGACAATTTTGTGATGTCCTTGAGGGCGGTGGAATTTGACCTGAAAGCTTGTTGTATGACAAGTCTATGATACACAGTTATTGTATAACGTAGTTTTCTATTTTGGTGTTTTAATCTTTTTCCTTTTAGTATTGGTTTTAAGAGTTTTCCTTTTCTCATTAGATTTTGATATTTCCTTTTTACACAATGTACCTTGGCCTATATAATAGTCTCTTAATTTAAATAAGAGATCAACTTCCAACAATTAACCTAATTCTCTAAGAGACTTGGGTTAAGAGGAAGCTTAGCTTTAATCTCTTCTACTTTCAAGCTTTAGCAACGGGTCCGGTTACGAGATCTAAGTCTAAGGCTTTGGCACATATCAATTTGGTATCAGAGCCGACTGATTCAATGGGGGAGAGCGAATCCGTGACAGCACTACTCACAAAGATGATGAAGAAGATAGATAACATCGAAGCCAAATTGGATCCTATACAAACGTTGATTAAGACCCTTCAAGAGACTACAGAAAAACATCAAACAACGATTGATTCGAGCACATCAGTGTTAGAAGTTGTCGCTACATCACAAGCAGAGGACAGAGAACAACTCAGAGAAGGGATGGAGACGTTTCAAAAGGAGCTGATGTCAAAAGGAGACATAGATGTAGGACAATTCTCAAAGGCAACAAAAAAACATAGTGGGAGCTCTGAACCAGCTGCGAAGAATAAGGCAAAACAACACATAGAAGGATCTCAACAAAATGGTGATGTTAGATTTTCCTTCCAGAGTGGTCAAGAGGGTTTGTTAGCTGTGAATAAGGCCTTAGTAAACATGGAGAGGAAAGTCACATATTCAGGAGGGCCTTGGCCAATGAGATCAGTGGAGAAAGAGCGGGGTCACCGCAGGACTGATGGAGGAGGGGACTGGACGGTGAGGCAAATCGGAGCACCTCCGGAGGAGGGTCATCCAGGGTACTCAATGGGGGACTCACGCCTAACAGAAGGGGAGGGAGAAGGGAGCAAGGCAGTTTGTTGCGCCGTACCACCATCTAAAATGGAGTTTCCTCCATATGATGGAACCACCAACGCCATTGAATGGCTACAAAAGTGTGAGGATTATTTTGAGGATCAAGGAGTAATTAATGATGTAGCAAAAGTGCGCCAGACCACTTTTGTGCTAACTGGTCAGACACACAATTGGCATAACAACCTTCGGCGTTTGGTTACTTATAGGTTAGGATGGGCCGAATTTAAAAGAATCTGTAAAAGCCGTTTTGGGAAATCCGGTGGGAGAATTATGTAACCTGCGACACACGGGGACTGTAGACAAGTATTGCAGCATGTTTGAAGAGTGTTTGGGACGACAAACAAGGCTTACAGGAGATCAACAGTTGTGGCAGTTTTGTGCAGGGCTAACAGATAATTTGCGAAAGGAAGTAGAATATCTCCGTCCTGAGACAATCTTTGAAGCTATGGAGTTTGCACAGGATAATGAGTACAAGATTGACGGCGATAAACGGACAAGGACATTTGGAGGGCATCTGGCCCCAACATCACGACACTCAATTCCATTAGTTAGGCCAACGATGACAGGAAACTGTGTAGGTCAAAGCGGGAAAGAATGGGAAACTTCGTTGTCTCAACAAACAGAAGCAAAAGATTCTCCTCAAAGGCAGTTTTGGAAGAAGTTGACTAGTGCAGAGATGGCGGAACGTCGAGCAAAAGGTCTATGTTTCAATTGTGATGAGTTTTTCACACCAGGGCATGTCTGCAAACCAGTTCTTTTTTACATCATGCCAGTCATGGATGGGGAGGATAAAGAGGACGAACCATTTGAGGAGGAGAAGCTACTTGAGGCATACTTGGAGATAGAGCTTGAGGACAAGCTCCTAGTCGAGGAGGGGAGTAATGATACACGTTATTGTATAACGTAGTTTTCTATTTTGGTGTTTTGGTCTTTTTCCTTTTAGTATTGGTTTTAAGAGTTTTCCTTTTATCATTAGGTTTTGATATTTCCTTTTTACACAATGTACCTTGGCCTATATAATGGTCCCTTATAATCAACTTCCAACAATTAACATAATTCTCTAAGAGACTTGGGTTAAGAGGAAGCTTAGCTTTAATCTCTTCTACTTTCAAGCTTTAGCAACGAGTCCGGTTACGAGATCTAAGTCTAAGGCTTTGGCACATATCAGTCTAGTGACTCAAGCTGAGTCAAGTTCGCCAAAGACGAAGGGATGTTTCCAGTGAAACCATTTCTTGACAAATTGAGTACAATAAGATCCTTTAGTAAACCAATGGATTCAGGGATCTTACCGCGAATTCGATTTCCTGAAAAATCAATGGTTGTTAAGAGTGTAAAGATCCTTGTGTACTCCAACTCTACTCCTTTATTCACCAAAACCATTGAGTCTTTGTAATATGTATTCCCTCCAATGTAATTCCATTTTGTACGGTCTCCTTTTGAAGACATTGCATTCCAATGTATGAAGAAATTAGATAGTAACGTCCCTGTGAAGTCATTGTGTGATATATCGATAATTCGCAACTGAGGTAACAAAGAAGGACCTAACGACCCATGAAACTCATTTGACCGGAGAATCATAACTTGTAGCTTCTTCCCGGGCTGAAACCAAAATGGAAAAGTGTCGTTGAGTCTATTATATTCAACGTTTAGAACTTCCAAAGAAGTGCAGCCAATTAAAGATCTCGGAAGTTTCCCAACGAAATGGTTGTGACCAACATTAAGTGACCTCAGATTGCTAGCATTCATGAATATATCTGGTAGCCTTCCACTGAGGTTATTATCACCATGGCTTAAAACTGATAGAGAGCTCTCGATAAGCTTCTGGAAACACTCTGGAGCTGATCCATTCAAGTTGTTGTTGGCAATATCTAGGATTTCTAGAGAGGTCATATCACATATTGATATTGGGATCTCTCCGGAGAAATTATTTCTTGATGCAAGTAGAACTGTGATAGGCCTTGGTGGGACGAATAGCGGTCCTTGGAAATCATTTGATCTTAGATCTAGCACTGCGATGTTATTTCTAGAGAAATCCTTTGTAAATCCATCAAAACCGCTGAAACTGTTGTTGGAAAGATCAAGATTCATCAATTTTGGTAGACTCCATAATCACCTTGGCACTTGACCTGTGATTCTATTGTTTGAAAGGTATAGTCCAAACAAACTGCTGAGATCAAGGTCTCAGACCCCAGAGTTCCATTGAGTTGGTTATTACTCAATGAAATTAATCTCAGAGAAAGAATGGTGAAGAGAGAAGAAGGGATAGTTCCAACAAAAGAGTTTTGGTTTGCAACAAAATACTCTAAGTTGGAAAGTGAAGTCATGTTAGGAGGAAGTGTTCCTATAAAGTGATTGCAAGAGAGGTTTAAATATGACAATTTTGTAAGATTGAGTATTGGAAGGGGAAAGTTACCACTAAGCTTATTTGAATCAATATGCAAGCTTGTTAGCTGGTTTAAACTACCAAAAGAAGATGGGATTTCACCAACAAAGTTGTTTCCAGAGAGACGGATAGAGGTGAGACGAGAAAGGTTTCCAAGTGAAGAGGGAATCAAGCCACTGAAATTACAATAGTGAAGTGCCAAAAGATTCAAGTACTTGAGGTTACTAATAGAATTTGGTATATAACCCGAAAAAGATGTCCTTGAACTCTAGAAGAGCATCCCTTTGGTCTTCACGGCACAAGTTTCTAGATGGAGTCGCATATGCGCTTACAAAAGTTGAAATGAAGAGGAGAAAAGAAAGTGTAAGAAGAATGATGATACTCACTGAGTTACAAGAGCTTTCCATCTTTTTCTAAGGTAACTTAAATAAGAGAATCAATGCAAAAAAATAAAAAATGGGAATTGTGATGGTAATATGGTTTCATGGCCATCTCTTTATAGGCTTATTTGTACAGAACACTCATCCAATCAGCTTAACTCACTAATTTAGTCTTTCTTTGGAGTATTACTCACGTTCAAAGCAGAGAGTAAAAGTCTTTACATGGTTTTAGCTTTTATGACTATAAATTTCATATCTTACCCTACCATTTTTTTAATTTTTTGACTGATTCAAAGGTGAGTTAGTCTTCATAGAAGCATACAAAAGTCTTCTTGACTGACTCAAAACTGCAATTTCTAAAAATGACTATTCTAAAAAAATGACTATTCTAAATAATAGAAGCATATAGTATCTCCTTGCACAATACTTCATCTCATATACAAATGACTAATCTAAAAAAATTCTGGATTGATTTCTTAAGAACCAATAGAGAAATAATACCACCACCAAGTTCACTAACAATAGTGAAATGAGTTTTACACTCTTAGTCTTTGAAGTCTATGATACAAAATAACTGCTACAATGATGCAAAGAAAGACAGAAACTGGCCTAAATAGGTAGCCACAATGCAAGAAGAAATGAGTTCATTGACTAAAAATGAGTTTGTTTTTTTTTACCCAAAGAAAGGAATCGATTATTAGGAGAGAGATCTGCCTAGCTGTTAAACCCATTTTCTATTAGGATATTAATGTCACTGGTTCTCGAGACTTGAGAGTTGAAGCAAATGGATGATAAAACAATTTTTCTTCATGGGTTAAGAAAACTTTTATATATATGTTTTGAAACAGGCATGGAATAAGAGGCTTTACAAATTCTTGTCTGAACAAACAGGCATGGACATGCTTATAGCTTGCGAAAGTAAAGCTGAGGTTAATTCCTCACATAATCATTGTCTCAACTTAATTTCATTTTACGGGGAGGAAATTTTAGCGACTAAAACCATTTCAGAAGATATGCGTCAAGACCACAGAATGAAACAACACTATATTTCTTGTTAAAAACTCAAAACCAAATAACAAAATTGGAGTGAAATATAACGATAAAGAATCCCCTTATAGCTCCCAAAGCAAGAGAGCTCAGGCAAACTAACTACAAATCCATGAAACATCAAAGGGGTGGGATTCATAATACACATCACATCCTTGAAAAAGATGTATCCACTGAAGGTAGAGTAATCGGTTAACCAAACATCGATGTTCATCACTTGGATAATAACACTTTTCAGAAACAAAACAGACGTCAACCGAAAAAACATCTACTCATTCCCTAAGCACTAGACCAAATCTACAATTTCGAGTTCACTTATGTAATTTTTCCTAAAACCCATTCAATGACTATGTACAACCCACACATAACTGTCATAGACTTGCCACAAGCATCAGATTGCAATTTCAACAGAGTAACACAAACGATGTTCCCAAAAGAGACAGTTATATTGCAAGTATACTTCATAACAGATCAAAGAAAGACCTAATAAGATTTCACTATAACCATAACCACCAAACTGCAATTTCATCATAGAGTAACAAGAGCAAATGCTCAAGTCTAAACGAATCGATTTCAAACATTCTGAAAGAAACGTAAACTCAAGAGTAACAAGAATTACAATGTCCCCAAATGAGACGGCCTAATCGCAAAATATACTTCATAGACCAAATAAGACTTCACCATAAGCATCAAATTGCAATTTCAACAAAGAGACAGTATAATGGGATTCAGACAAGAGTCAAAGCTCAAATCTAAATAACCCAATTTCAAACATTCTGAGAGGAAACGACCCAATTTCAAACATAAAGTCAACAAATAAGCCCAAAAGACAAAACCAAAAGGATAATCATAATCACTTCTTAGTAGCTCCTTTGCCTCCACCTCCACCACCAGAACTAGCAGCTGCAGCTTCAGCAGCCTTCTTAGCTGCCTTCTCTTGCAATGCTTTGCCATCTCTAAATCACATTACACAACAACAACAACAACAACACAAATCAGACCAAATTCAATACAAAACACCTTCAAAGATTCGATTTTTACAAAAAAAATTCAATTTTTATTACCTTTCACGGCGTTGCTCCGGCGTCAGACCATCTTCAGCGTTCTTTCCCTTTCCTCCAGCACGAGCCGCTGCTCTTTCGCGATCACGCTCTCTCTGACTTCCACGTGTCGATTTCACATCAGAAAAATCAAATCTTGAATCAAAGAAAACAATAAACTTTGGTTTTACAAGATCTAATCTAACTTCAGAAAACAGAGAATGAAACCCTAAATTCAGAGATAATTCTAATTGTAACCCTAAATTGATAAACTTTTACCGGAAAAAAAAAACCCAAAATTGAAAAACTTTAACCTTCAAAGATTGTATAGATTCGTTAGATCGAGGAATTGTACAGAAGCTAAAATCGAAAACCAACCAACAAGAGAGGTAATAAGAGATTGAAGTAAAGAGAGAATCAAAAGGATATGAGTCATTGGTGAAACGAAGATAAATTCGCGATCCGGAGAAAATTCTGACTTGCGATGATAAAAAGTCAATGCCGAAGAAACGCAATGGAGGGGATAAAGAGGATTCGATGAAACGTTTTGATTTTATATATTTATTGTATGTGCGAGTTAAGTCGACTTTGTCATGGGCCTCTCCTTTTAGCATATTCTCTAATTTTCTCCATTAATACAAATTTTTTTTTCTTTCCCAAATTTCTTTTGGACATATCGATATTTTCTTATTAAAAAAAATCAGTTTTTTACATAAATTTATGAAAAATAAAAAATTGCAAAGCTAGCAACTTTGGAAGTACAAAATAAGAAGAAAATAATTTGAGAGGCAAATTCAGAAATAATTGATAAAAATATAAAGAGGGAGAATGGGATAAAAAAAGCAATTGTGCTTCCCATGGATTTCTCTAACTTTTTCTTTGTGCGAGTTTTTATTTTCTCTGGTCAATCTATCAAATCTCAAGAAATTTTTATGGGAAAAACAATACCTTGGTGAGTTTCTCTTTTGATTGTTTTTATTTACATTCTCCACAAGTTTTTATCGGTTTTTTCTTAAGAAAATTACAAGAAAAAATCGCATTAAAAATCGATAATTTTAGTATTCATTTGAAGCGACTTATTTGGGTTATTTAATTATACACATATTCCCATTTTTTCTTCAGTTTTTCTATATTCAAAATCTTGTAAGATTGATTGAATTTTTAACTTGCTATATTAGTCATCTCGACTAACTCCAAACACCACTTCTCTCTCGCGGACGCCCATTTATCCTACCTCCTCTTTTGGATTTATAAACCGAACAAAATTCATAATCCCAGAAGTAAAATATGTCTTCCATTACCACATATTTCTCAAACTTGTATCTCAAATGAGCGTAAGGATACATACTAGGCATTGCATCCCAAATCTTATTTCCACTGAATCCGAACTTCACTCCTTGAAATCTCCAAATTACATAAATATTTCCATCAATCAATTCGGCGGCTGCATGGTTACACTGCCTTCGCATACTCGTAAGCGAGTGATACTGATGAGTTCTGCAATCGATGACAAGCACATCCAAGAAATATACTTGGCCAATGTATCTGCCAATTACATACATATTTCTCCAATTGTGATGACATCAGATCCGTGAGGCACGTGAGGAAGTTAGATCGAGTAAAAGAAGCTTCTTTCGATTGAGTATGTACCATCTTGGTGTATCATACAAGAAGCTCAAGGCAGCATAAATAACACATTTGGTGAGGCCTAAGCGCGAACGCGTTTTGTATAGGCTCGAAGTGGCGATGAGGTCAATGAAGTAATTGGAGACTTGACGTACCATCGGGTAATGGCATCTCCGAACTAGTGCGACGCACGTTTCAGTGAGAAATACTTTTATCATTGTATCCAAACACTATAAAAAAGTATTTTTATCATTGTTTCCAAACACTATTTATTTATTCCTGTATCCAAACAATCTCAAATTTAATAGTATGGAAACTAACACTAATGTTAAATTTCCTAGAATCTCTCTACCTAACTTAAATCAATATATTGGAAAAACAATTATGATTTTTCACCTTTATTTGATCTTATTTTAAAATTAATTTAAATTACTATATAATACATATAATAAATAAAAAAATTAAAAGAAAGTTTAATGCATATGTTGTGATTCAAATTTTTTAAAAGGACATATATATAACTCAATCGATGAAGGAAAAATTATGTTTGTTCAATGTCTCACATAGGCTAAAAAATAAGGACAATAGTTCTGAGTCATATTATAAAAATAAAACCAAAATGATTCAAAATACGAATAAACATGAAGCTTGACTTATCAGGCGTCCAAATTAAAAAAAAAATATTCGGTTTAATCCGATTATTTAGTTGAATAAATTTAAACTTTTAAAAAGTTTCAAAATATTATAAATATTTTCAATTTTAAAACTCTATAAAAACAAGAAATCTCGATATTATTATTTGAAAAGTACATTTAGAAAATTAGTTTATATGTGTTACATTGATTGAGTCATAATGATCAGCGGGTTGGTAAAATCTCTACACAAGTATTCCGTTCTCTTACTCAATTCCTTAACCGTTTGACTAAAATAATCAAATCCAAAACATGTAATTATATAAAAAAAGATTGTGTACAAGACGGAAAATTCCTGACGGGTACGTGACATGACGGGTTTCCGTCCTAAAATGGATAGGTCAAAGACATATGTTGGATATGTAATTGTATAATATAGACTAATAAATATAATATAATATATATATATCTTTAATATTATAAATATTTATTTATAATAATTAAAATTTACTTATTAAATTTTATTTATAATTCAAATGGACTAAAATAATCAATGGATAATTATATAATAGTGATCAGTTTACATGATGGAAAGTTCCCAACGTTCTCCGTCCCAAAATAGACAGGTGTAAGACAAGTGTTGGATATCTAATCATATAATATATACTAAAAATATAATGTATATCTTCAATATTATAACTACTTATAAAAGATTAAAATGGGAATATTTACGTTAAACAAACAACTACACTAACATCTTACAAATTTATGACGTTGAAAGTACATATCACTAAAAGAAAATTAATAATCTAAACGAACAAAATTTTAAAATATATATATTATCTAGAAAGATGAACACAAAACATTAAATCATAAACAATTAGGATTATAATCACATTCTCTTCAAGTTTAAATTTTAATGAGGATATTTATTTATGTGATGGAGATTAATTATACATAGGATTTACAATTGTATTGGTTTTCATTTAGTTAATTTTTCCAATTGATTTAATATCTAATTCGGTAGAATTTGTTCTAAATTGTTTCAATGAGAGTAAATAACATGATTCATTTGGTGTAGGTTTGAATCAAATAACATAAATTTGATATTGCTACATGGAAATAGAATAACTTGATGTTGAAATCACGTTAAATATATTATAAAAAAATAAAATAAAAAATAAATAAATAAATATTAAATGAAAAATAAAAAATATTTGTAAACAGTAAAAAAACAAAACAAAGCAAGTTAAAAGTATTCGAACAATAAAAATATTTATAAACATTAAAAAATAAAAATAAAAACTACAAATTTATATTAAAATAATTGATCCGTGATGTACTACAGGTCCGAATCTAGTGGATGATATAATAAAAGGATGAGACTAATAATGGATTGCATTGAGAAAGTATGTGGAGATCATATAGTTCATGCGGTAAATTATAATTAACAACATAGTTAATGAAAAGTTGTTAATAAAGAAAAGTTGTTAATAAAGAAGATAAGACCTACATGCAAAGTTGTTAATAAAGAAGATGACCACCCATAGTTACAAATTTTGTGCAATTTGTGTAAAGATTATAATTTTGACATAATATATTCACAATTTCATTTATGCCCATCACAAGATTGCCATGAACGAAACTAGACATTCAAAGTAACTAGACTTGCATTAGTTTTTATTATTTTGCAAGTTTGATGGAGGAAAAACTATTAAAGTTATTAGTTCTTAGTAATGAATAGTTAAATTAAAAATGGGCAAAACATTCTCAATGAATCTTAGCTTATAAAACGATATCAACTATTGAACTTTGGAATGATGAGAAAATATATCTGAAAATGTTTGCACTACTAGTTACTTTTATAGGGAGATCATAAGCCGACAACTGTGAAACCTAATCCCACTTGCCCTTAGTTGTTCATGAATATCTAAGGTAATATTTTCATCGTTAGCAGCTACTGCCGTGATAACAACCATGCCATTGTAACTAGCCAAGATAATAACCATGTCATCCGACAAATTTAAGGATATTAGGATCCGGATATTTGCAAGAAAAACTGGATATCCGCGGATATCCAGATCCGATTCTTAGAAGATTAAAACATGATTATCACAAAAATTATCAGATATTTTACAAAAACATATGGTACACCATTTATATCAAAGTATCATAAGCTTAATCAGTAAGCAAAAAGTTCAAAAGTCTAATAAAAATTATGTAACCTATATGGCTAAAGACCAATAAAAATTATGTAACATATGGGTCTCATATTAATTACGTTTTATGTATAATATAAGCGGATCCGAATATCCGGTCACAATTTTTGTAATTATCCGGATCCGGTCCACCTGGATATCCTGTTTTTCGGACCGGATCGGATTCTGAATCCCGGATAATAGGTCACATGGCTAATTGTAACTCATACTCCTCAAAGCATTTGTTATTAGAACAAATGATGAATTTCATTCGGAATCAAGCAATTCTCAATGTCCCACCATATTTTGATGAGAGCATTGGCATGATCCGCGGGAGCTCGTCTTGTGTTGTTTTTCTCAATGGGTTTATAGATTGTGTTAAGAGTCGAGCTTATAGATTGTGTTACAATAACAAATAAAGGCATGTTCGTTTGCCCATCTAACATTTCCATCCAAATGCTCTATCCAAATACTCCATATGAATAATGAATTTGAATGTTGTTCGTTTACATTTTAGGTTATTCATCAGGATTATGCATCTGAATAAAAATTTGTTTGTCTGGTTAGTTTTGCAAATCTCCACTCCATCTAGATGTTTTAAATCTAAAAATGGCTAAAATGCACATGTTTTAATCTAATCATATTTTTAATCTTAATCTTAAACATATTAATTTTAATTCCTGATCTAAAATATATTTACAACTAAGTAATTTTTATATTATTATTTTGACATTTATAAAATGATTTTTTTGTCACATAAATTCATATAATTTTATAAATTAAGATCCAAATTTGTATTTATATATATTTTTTTTGTCAACAAAACAATATGATAATAATTTCTTCAATGAACATGTTCTTCTCAGTTACAATGATATATGAATTTTAGTATCACCCACAGTAACCAAACTCCAGAG
>VBRH01001704.1:8149-24051 GCA_014578085.1 Cardamine resedifolia
AATTCTAAAATTTTTAGAATATGTATTCTAAAATTTTATTCTAAATTTTTTAGAACTTGTACAACTGATATAATACATAATCTAAATTTCATAGAATATGTAAAGTGTTAAAATACATAATCTGGATATTAGAAAACATATTCTAAATTTTTCAGAACAACTTTCATCAAGCTAAAAACCTATTTAAAATTGTCTAAAATCAAAAAGTTTATTCTTCAAATCTTCTTCATAGTTGTGTATCTACATGATTATATAGTTTTTTTTTAAAAACTGATATTAATATAGTAGTAGGGGTAGTTTAGGAAAAAATGGCAATTTCCAAAATAAGGTTTATATGGATAAACTTTTGACTAACCATTGATATTTAAATAAAGAGTAAATATCGAAAAATTTCAAAAATAATTTTATTGACTAAAACAACAATTCTATAGATCATAAACTTAAGGGGGTGTATTGGATTAAGTATTTAGAGGGATTTGAGTTAAAAAGATAAATCCTAAGTTATTGAAATATGCATTTTAAAATATGTTTTAAAATCTAGTGTTATTGGATTAGTGATTTTAAAATATTTAATCAAATCCACTGTTATTGAAAATATTCTAAGAATTGGATTTTAAAGTTTGATGTGAGATTTCAGGGAATTTCCTAGTTAAAAATACAAATATCAAAATCTTATGGTTTAAGGTGAGATTTCAGGAAATTTTAATAACAAATTTTCTAAACTTCAAAATTCATCAAATCATCTCAAAACTCATTAAAACTCAAATTCTTCCAAATGTTAAGTCCAATACATACCCCTTACAAAATTACCCATGCATTTTAATTTTCATGGTTTGCATCACAGCACCAGTATAAAATGTTATAATATATTTTAACGGTAAAAATATAGATTGAATAATTCTTATTTAGGAAATTAATTTAAATATCTGAAATACTCAAACTTGGATCTAAATGAGAGGTCGGTAATAATTGTTTTTTCAATGTTTTGAGTTACTCATATTTGTTTTTGATAAATTAAGTTACTCGTAGTATCATATTATAATGTAATCCTTAGGCAGAGAACAAAACAAATTATCGTTTTACATAAATTTATTTTTGATATTCGTTGTTTAATATAAACTATTTATCATATTTCTATTTTAGTTAAGTTTATTTTTATATATATTTGATTTTTAATCGACATAAAATATATGATTATTTAAATTAAGTTCTCAATTTCTATTTACATTATTCTTTTCATTTTATTCAGCATGAATATTAATAAAAACAATGAATATAATATTTGAAATAATAATATAGTATATATTATTGATAAATCAATGTTCTAAAATATGGTATGTACGGCCGTATATACGGTGTATAGATGTTGTACGGTGAGCATTTGTACTGTATTTTAGCTATACAATGTTATTATATATTAACAACTATATGGCCATATATACATCGTTTATATGATGTATAAACGGTAAATACCGTATATACGGCGTGTTTAAAGAAAGTTCCAAAAAAATATATCATTTTGTTGATTTTTTTAAAAAAAGCTTAACAAAACTATATAATTTTCTCCAATTAAAATAACCCTAAAATTCAAAATAAGATGATTATTTCGTCAATTGTTTATATTATTTTACTTTTATTAATTATTTGATAAATTATTTTTTTATTAAATGAAAATTTTAAACATCTAATATTCATATACATAAATATTTGATAGTTTTCATTATAATTATTATTTTATAATTTTTATTTATTGTGACATTGTAAAAATATACATCGTTTATATGATGTATAAACGGTAAATACCGTATATACGGCGTTTTTAAAGAAAGTTCCAAAAAAATATATCATTTTGTTGATTTTTTTTAAAAAAGCTTAACAAAACTATATAATTTTCTCCAATTAAAATAACCCTAAAATTCAAAATAAGATGATTATTTCATCGATTTTTTATATTATTTTATTTTTATTAATTATTTGATAAATTACTTTTTTATTAAATAAAAATTTTAAACATCTAATATTCATATATATGCATATATTGATTATTTTTTAATATTTCTATATATTTTTAATTAAAAAATATCTACCATATAGTTTCGCATAAACTGTCGTATATATAACTATACGCTATATGGTGTTCTGCTGTACGTCTAGCGTATAACTAGCATATAACGTATTTTATTGTGATAAATAGAAAAAATAAATAATGATTGTCCCATAATAGGAAAATCTTTGTTTACATATTTTACGTTCGGTGATAAACATCTACTACATGATAGTAAAATGAGTTATAATGAGATGAGATATAAAAGGTACTTAAAATAATGGGCCTTACGGCCCAAATTGAAAAAAAAAACTGTAACCCTAAAAATGTTTTGCCGTATAAAAGGCACCGCCATCACATTTCTCAAGTTTCTTCTTCAGATTTAGGGTTTTTCTCCTCGATTCGGCTCCGTCCCAGAAATAAGATCGCAAGGCTTCAAGATGGTAATTCCTCTCTCTTCTCTTTCAATCTCAATCTCCATTATCTTCTACTCTTAATTGTATCTTAACGTTACGGAAAGTTCGAGACTTTGAATCATTTTGATGATCTTCATTATATGAACAGCCGTCGCACAAGTCTTTCATGATCAAGAAGAAACTGGGGAAGAAAATGAGGCAGAACAGGCCAATCCCTCACTGGATTCGTCTTCGTACTGACAATACCATCAGGTTCGTTGATTTTATTACACTAATTTGTAGTTTGTGTTGTTGATTTGATTAGGGTAAAATTAGTGAATCTTGTTTTGGTGTGTTTGGTTTTTAGGTACAACGCAAAGCGTAGGCATTGGCGTAGAACCAAGCTTGGATTCTAAGAGGTTACTTTTGCTTTCTGTGAAAGCTTTGTTTTCTTTTTAAAAGACTTGTTTTGTTGGGTTTAGTGTTTCCTAAGTTTTGATTTTGTGACTTTTACATTGTTCACATTTGTGTAAGACGATCTTTAATCATTTATGTTTCCAAATTTTATGTCGAAGAGTACTTATTGTAGCAACATTGAGTTTTTCCATTAGTTCAAAGATTTGGAAATGATATTTGGTTATCTTGTTTTGCTTTGTATAATGTGTAGTTTTGGTTTTTGAAGTAGATTTCAAGTGCTAATGAATGAATTTGGCTTATTGCTAAAATAGAGGCTTGAGAAGAAATCTTAGTATCATGCTATCTAGCTACATATCTACATAGCTTGATCAATATATATAGGCAGAATCTTGTTATGTATTTTGGCTTATAGCTATTTGTCTACATATCTACATAGGTTGATCCAATATAGGCTTCGTATGGCAGAATCTGATTGTTGTATGAAATTAATAGTTTTAGATGTCACTTGCAACACAATGTGAATGGATTCATTTATCTGTTCTTAATGTTCTTAAAAGATGATTATCCAACATTTTATAAAATTTTGTAAATTTTGCAAATTTACTTGCAATTAGTCAAACCCATCATTGACTCTTTTGGGTTGTGATTTTGCATTTCAGTCGACAAATTGACTTTGTTTAAAATGGTTGAAGTTGTGCGTTTGTGACTTTATAAAATAGGATGATGTTTTTTAATGGTTTCTTGGATCAACCCACCTAAATTAGATAACAACGGGAATTAACCGTTTCTTCAAATTATTCACAAAAATTGAACACAAGACATTACACTGAGAAATGTATAATCAGGAAACAGTCAATATTATTACAAAAAAATTCGAGCACAAGACATTACACTGAGAAATGTATAACTAGGAACCAGTCAATATTATAAAACAGCATCATTTTGTGTTGACAAAATACCAATTTTAGGAATATTCAAATTTATTTGGTTTGACATTTGACAAAAATACCAACTTATCATCATTCAAATCAAGCCGGCAAAGTAAAAAACCACTAGACTCCCCCCTCTATATATTACACACAGATGTAAACATACATAAGAGTTCCCTTTCGTTTTTAAAGTTTCATCAACGCTTTCTTCTATCATTTTCATAATTTCTCTTCTTAAACAAACATATAGTTTAATTACTCATTCTTCTTCAACTAAAGAATGTGGAGATTCATTATGGTGATGTTTTTCCTAGCTTTGGTCGGCAGAGGAAACTCGGGGAGACCGCTGTTATGGAGAAAGGATTTAGGACGATTTTACGGGTTACAGAACAAGCTTCAGCGAGGTCCGGTTCCTCCATCAGAACCCTCTCTATGCCACAACAGACTAAACCATCTTTCTCATCCAGAGGTTTACTCTTCCCAAGCTTACGTCCTTTGCCCATGATCAATGCTTATTCCGTCTTTGACAATGATCAATCCCATTTTTTATTTTCTTTCCATAATTCATAGTTGTATTTGTGACACTTTGGTCCGACTAATCCACAATTGATAGTCATATGATATATGTAATTTTTTTTTGGGCGGCCATAAGATTTATGTTTTCGAAAAAAATACCATTAGATTCATCATTGACTAACTAATTAATAGAGATGCAACTTAGATGGTTCTCTTTACCCTTCTATGCATAACATTCCACTACAAATCAAGGAAGAAATTGCCATCGAAAAATTTTTTTTTTTTTTTTTTACGTCCTTCGGAAACACTTTGAATTTTATATATGTAATATGTATATTATTCTTGGAAAAAAAAGAATCGTTCTACACATTTTTAGAATATATGATATGAACATTGAAATATTGTCATATGTGGTATCGATAACTCTGGTTTGCGGTGGTGGAGCAACTAGTGTGGGTTAAATCTTTGGCGTGGTGCAGCCCGTTTCCCCCCAAGCGTGTTTTCCTTTTGTCTTCCTGTTTGGGTTCGGCGGAGCATGGCGCGGTTCATAGTTTTTGTGCATTTCGGCGGAGCATGGCGCGGTTCATAGTTTTTGTGCGTAGCAGATCTGGGCAATTGGGATTGTAGCTTCCGGCGGTTATGGTGGGATGATAGCATAGCTGCGGTAGCTCGTTGTTGATGACTACAACGATGTGGTCTGCCCTTCGGCTAAGGCTGCGTGCAGTGAGCAGGCTCGGCTTTTGGTTGTTTGTGGTTGATTCGAGCGGTTGGGACTGCAGTTCCCGGTGGCATGATAGGATGTTACCGTGGTTCCGGTAGTTCGTTGGTGGTGGCTACATCGATGTAATCTCATCTTCGGCTAAAGATCAGTTATTGAGCATGCTTGGCTTTTGATTGTGTGTATGGTTGATCCATGCACTTGGGGATGTAGTTTCCGACGGCCATGGTTGGGTGTTAGCGTGGCTGTGGTAGCCTATTGGTGGTCTTGTCTTCGACTAAGACTCACTGCAGTGAGCAGGCTTGGCTTTTGGTGTTTAGGTTTGTTGGTAGTATTTATCCTTTGGTCTGTCTATTTTCTGTTATGTTGTTTCTCAGCTGTTTCTGTAGTTTTTGGTTTTTCCTTATTTTGGTTGTCTTTGTATTTTCTGTCAAAAATTATAAAATGATATACAATCTTAACATTTTACCCAAAAAAAAAATGGCCACCCATAAAGAGTGAAAGACTAATTTAACATGATGATCTTCGTTCCGAATAAGTATGAAACCTAAGGTCCTACACTTATTGATTACCAAAAAATGTATCAACAACTATTTAGTAGTTGACTATATAACACAATTTTTGTGTGTGTTGTGTTTGCTCTATTGAACGACGAATTGTATTGCAAAGAGATGTGAACAAATATTTGCTTTTGCAGCACGGAAAGATAAAATAAAAATAGTGGCAGAGTAACAAAGAAGCGAACATAATTCAACAAGATAGTGGATGACTTAGATGACATTAGTCAAAGTAAATCATAATCTATACTTGGCTTCTTAATTAAACTAAGAAACGGCGTCTACAATTAATTATTTAATTTATTTTTATAGAAACTATAAAAATTGTTTTTTGTTTACTTGGACTACAGTTAATGAATTGAGTTGAAAAACAAAATGTGTGAAAAGTTTCAAAAAAAAAAATGTCTTCTTAAAGGAGTGAACGGAAGGTTAAGATTCCTTAGGAACCTCCAGCTAAACTTGGTACGTCCGATAATGCGACTTCTAATCTCGTTTTTTTTTTTCTTTTTTTTTTCATGTTGTTTTCGAGAATTAAGATTAAGGAATAGAAACGAAAAATAAAGGAATAAAACTTTCAAAAATACAATAATTTATGTTTTGTTTGTTTCTGATGTGGGAATTTATATAAAAAATTTACAAATTCAACAACTAGAATTATAGACCAACAAACTTGGAAAACTTCTATTCTCACATTCTTACCCCCAAACTTTTGAGATGAGCGGATCATACCCTATTAAAAAAAGGCAAATGGATTTAAATTTTGGCATATTATGTCAAATATTGTCAATCACCGTATTAACCGGAGAGTCCCTCCTAGCTCTACTGGAACCAGTGGAACAAGTGAATGTAGAACGTCGGTTATAAGCGGCCGGTAACTCGGTTCTGGCTGCACACAAAGCACAGCCATGGCTGCTACCTGCAAAAAGAATTGACAATCTTGATTCAAAAATGTACAAGTATATGCAATCTAACCGGTTTACATCGGTTTGATCCAAAACCATCACAAACATAACCGGTTCTATCTTGAAACCAAACCTGGTATAAGTGCTTAAGATCCATTGTATCTTTTATAACCGGATCAACGATGTTTGGCAGCTTGGATCTATCGGTAAGTTGCGGCATTGCCTGCACAATCAACACATCTATATATTACTAACCGGTTAATTTGTAGACCTTGTTAAACCGGATAAATAATAGATACCCAAGTCACAAGAGACTGGCACTGAGCCGAAGTTAATTTCTCAACCGGGCGTCTACCCAACAAGAGTTCAAGTAGAACCACCCCAAATGCATAAACATCACTCTTATCTGTTAATTTCCCTACAAAACATACACAAAAGCAAACATCTTTTTAATCGAAGAAACCCATTTTTTAAGCTTAAATGGAATCGAATAATGAATCCATGAGAGAATGAGACTAGTACTCACGATATCAAAATAATTTATTTATTTTATAACAAATTCAAAATATGACTATTATGCTCTACACATCCTAAGATATGAGAAGAAGTCAGGGTAAAAGTGAAAATATAAATACCGTCTAGGAGATATTCCGGGGCAACATAACCAAGTGTCCCAGAGAGTTTAATGTTGTTCTTGCCATGGACATCAAGCGACACAGCAAGACCGAAATCTGAAATCTGCATTGTTGCCGAATATTAAAACCAAATAATGATGCGATTATTCGATAATCAAGATCCAAGACCCAAGAACCGGTTCTAATCAGCAACATATTAGGAAAAAAAAACAGAATTTACCTTGGCATTGAAGGAAGAATCAAGAAGAATATTCGACGATTTCAAGTCTCTGTGGATAACTGGTGGACGACAATGTTCATGAAGATACTCTAGTCCTCTGCAATCAAACAGAGCAAAAACCGGTTAACTGGTTTATAAAGACAAAACCAATGAGAAAACCGGTCTATACAAGTTGAAAATGTGGGATATTTATTTTATACCTAGCTGTATCAAGAGCAATCTTCATACGCACATGCCATGTTAGAGCTGATCCACGAGAAGGTCCTAATACATTAATTATAAACGATAAAACCAATAAATTATCATTATTTAATTAATAATATCCTTTCAATTATTTCTCTGTACAATATACCTCTTTGGGTTAAACAAGATTGATAAATAAGGCCTCAGAAAAATGTTTTACCATGTAACTGTTCGTCTAATGATCCTTTCTCCATAAGCTCATAAACGATGAAACTCGAGTTGATTTCACTTGCAGAGCCTAACAATGAGATAATGTTCGAATGCTGGAACTTGCTCAACAAGTCAACTTCATTCTGACATCTCCAAGAATCAATAAAGATCCAAGAATCATAACCTAAAACGTAGACTTGGTTTATTTTATTTACCTGAAATTCTCGTTTTGCTTCTTGACTAACGTTTTCGATCTTCTTGATCGCTGCTTTCGTATTGTTTTCTAAAGAAGCCTTGTAAACGCATCCGAAACCGCCTTTTCCGATTATATTACTGTCTTTAAAACCGCTTGTTGCTTTCTCAAGCGTCTTGAAATCGAAACATTGTACATAACCTTTGTTGATAGATGTTCTCCTCTGAGTTTTGATTGAGCCTAGTCTTCTCATAAACAAGGTAAATGAATTCCCACTCTCAGCATCTTCATTTAAAAACATTGCACAGAGATCAATACACATAATCTCACACATACTTCAGATCGATAATAAATCATTAAATTTCCATTGGAATTACAGAATAGTGAAATTTGTTACATATTTACTCTTTTTTTTTTTTTGGAAATTTAAACTTTATTTCCCAACAAAAAAGGTTTATTTACAAGGTTTTTGTTTTTTAACAAAAAAGTTGCTCAGCTTATTTATTCATTACTAGTTCATGAATCATGATGATGAAATTACCTGAATTATTGATGGATTTGGAAGATTGGTTACGCTTATAAACCCAGAAGCCAAAACAAAACAAGATTATTAGGCCAAGAGAAGAAGAGCTGATTATGAGACCAATCAGAAGTTTCTTATGAGCATAGAATCTGTGTTCTTCAGCACTTCCCATTTGGATTCCTGACACAGAAAAAACAGAACAATTCTTCAATTTGAAGTTGAAATGAGTATGATTCTTTGAAAATTACAGAATGAATTCAAATAAGAAAGGAATATTATTTTATTTTCAATTAAAAGAAAGAAAAAAAAAAGACAAGGAGCGAGTAGCTCATAAATAGCATTTAATTTGGTAATAAAGAAAACAAATTTGGTTTTGATTTCGAAATTCGAGGAGGCATAGATCAAATCTAAAAACCAAGAGAATTAAATAGAAATTGAAGTCAACGACCAATAATATTACCAGGAGAGAAAGTAGTCATGGAAGTGGAAACAGGAGCTATAGAAGGAGAAGAAGGAGAAGAAGCAGAAACAATAAATAATTTAGTAGTAACAACGATCTTCAAAAGAAACAGAAATTGAAAATAAAGAAGAAGAAGCTCCTTCATTATTAGGATTTTCCTTTTTGCTAAAAAAAGAAAAAGTTTGGAATTGATTTAACTCTAAAGACTTTTCTGGGGTTTTGAGATTCTTGAGAAAGCTAAGAGTGAAAGAACTATCGCTTTCTCTATCGCTGTCTTCTTGAAATCTCTTTTTATGGGATATGGAAGGAGGGAAAGAAAAAGTTGTTTTTTTAAAGAAAAAGTTGAAATCTTATTTCTCAACCATTAGTGTTATTTATTTAAAGTAAGTTATGAACTAACGAGGAAAGATTCGAGACAAACCACACACTTTTCTTTGCTATTGATAATTAAACTCCATTTTTAATTTTTTTTTTTGTTGAGAAATTAGAACTAACCATGATTCTGTTTATAACTCACAAAATGACCGACCATCTATTTGGTGTACAATATAGATGAAGATATCTTATTAAAAAAATATATATAGATGAAGATAACTTTCTACAATCTTTAATATTTTTCTCTCTTCGATAGACAGTGAGAAAAATGTGTACATGAAAATAGAATGTCACTTATATAGGTAAATAAAACAAAATTATTATATTTTATGTTTATTTAATAGAATATTTGTGTTCAAATGTCAACTTATTTGATAAAAATTATCAATTTCTCTTATTTTTTTAGGGACAGTTAGCAAACCATTCTGATTTTATAAAAAATAATTTACGTTTATATCCAAAATTCAAATTGTTAGCGGAGTTATAATTCAAAAATTGTTTCTTGCGAAGAAGTTATAATTCAGTCAGTCCCTCAAAGACTTATTTGGTGTCGTTACTGCAAAATATCCAATTTTTTTTTCAAAAGTCATGGTCTATATTTAATTCAGTATCTAGACAAATCCTGAAAATTAATTTTGTAATAAAAATTTGTAAATAATGATAAGGTACGAAGTCCTGCAAGCACAGTTTCATAAGGAGTTATCGTGAGATTAATGGCAAACTTGTGGTTTGATTCTCAATTTCAGCCAGTTTTGTTTCTACAAACAACAAAGCTTAAGAGGTGACGACTCCGTGTTAAAAGAATTGAGATCTGAGACTGAAAAATTAGCATTAGACGTTTATGCAGTCGAATCAATACCAGCCAAGATCCAATATAACAACAATAAATCTGATCTGAAAAATCATAAATCTTGTTTTGAAACACTCTTGACAAGAATAAGTTTTATATTTCACACACAAAATGATATAAAGACGAAACGAATTCCATCAAACCAAGAATAAACACTAAAATAGAACATAATACTGTATATGGCTGAATGTTATCTCCCACACCACCCAGTTCAGTCAATGTTTTGAAGGATCAAGAATTTGACCCACATACAAAATCACTCCACTCTTGTCTTCTCTGACCGTGAACAGAAATGGATGGTCAGCTACGAAATATTTTGGATTCCACATCAAACCACCGCGCGCTATGAAGGCAACAGAGACGGCTGTAGCTTTGGTTCCCTCTTCATCAACCTCAATGCAAGCTTTATGAAGAATGCTTGAGACGTACAGATCGTCACGGTTTGAAGATGAATCAACCATCTCACTAAACTTATACCTCCATAAGTAGACGGAGAAGTTACTCCCATATCTTTCAAAACTTCTGAAGCTTTTAAACTCGAAAGAGAAGCTAAACTTTGGAATTCTGATAGCACCCAGTGATATGAGGTAGTTGAATATGGTCATCGATAATAATGGCTTGGAGTGTGGGTGTTGACCCCAAGTGTGTGTGTTTTTTTTTTTGATAGGAATGTGAATATCATTATAAATGAATCGAGGTTGTACAAGAAGTTATATCTACAAATGCACTCTTGCCAAAAAAGAATATAAACAAGAGAACAATAGAAAGCTGTGTGTCAAACAGCTACATTAACGGATCCAAAGCACCATCAAGTTTTTGAACTTTTTCATGTTCCTTCTGGCGGAGATTGTGTTTCGCACCACCCGGTCTATGTCCTGGAAAAGAGTGGCAGATGGCGTGGTAGAGTGATTATGAAGAACATTGTTTCTCTGCATCCATAGGTGGTAAACCACCGCATGAGCTACGATTTGCCTGAGGAGAGGAGGGGCAAAGGAAGACTTCAGCCTTGTCCAAGCAATAAGCGTCGACCACGTGTAGAAGATACAAGGGGAGAGCCTTAACCTGGCTTGCGTGAGATACCAGACGTGCTGACTATAACCACAAGTAAGAAGAAGGTGGTCTCTTATTACAAAGGAAGTCGAGCAGAGACAACAAGAGGTTGGAGTTTGAAGGCCCTACGAGGCTAGCCTGGATCTCGTTGGAAGGCGATTTAGCTGTGCGATCCACATATGAAAAGCATGCTTTGGGTGGCACCCCTGAACCAAACAGCCTTGGCCTAATCCAACGAAGGTTTGCGCGGCCGCAAAATATCCCATGTTTTGCCCATATTGAACTGAGAGAGCTTAATACCATTAACACACCAAAATTACCTGTCTTCTAATGCAACATCAAGAGGGACCGAAAGCGATGAGAGGTAGAAATGTAGGGCAGCCGATTGAGATGAATTGGAGGAGGCTACAATCCAGCCTTGATCATTGCAAGCCTGGGCCACTGTTGAATGAAGGTTAATGGCAAGCTCTCTAGGTCCATCGTTACCAAACAAATTAAATAGCGGACCTAAAGGAGTCCAATTATCAAACCAGAAGCTCGCAGTCTTGCCATTCCCTATAACACAAACGACAAAAAGAGCAGCAACAGACCTGAGCTTCAAGATAGATTTCCAGCTCCCGGAATCTGAGGCTGAACTCTTGATAAACCAGAGGCTTTTGCCCTTGAGATGGTGATGGTTATGTCATGCAACCCAGAGCGAACCACTACCCGAGAAGAGGAGCCATATAAGCTTCATGAAGAGAGTGGTGTTCCAAGATCCTATTCTCCTTAACCCCATACCTCCTTCATCCTTTGGGAAACAAAGGTTCACCCACGCGACCTTGGCTCCACCAGTTTTATCAACCTTTCCAGCCCATAAGAACCTCGCACACAATGACTCAATCGCCTTTGTACAAGCTTTGGGAAGAATAAAAGTTGTAGCCCAGAAATTGATTAACCCATAAATGACTAACTTTATCAGCTGTAGCCGGCCAGCAAAAGACAGGGATGAGACCGCCCATGAATTGAATCTCTTGACCAACTTATCAATGAGGATTGTGTAGTCAGAAACTCTCAGTTTTCTGCTCATCAAAGGGAGACCAAGGTATCTTATACGCAAGGACCCTATGGAGAACCCATAGTTCGAAATAGCAGATGATTCAGCTGGGTCCAAACCTGCTGAAAAAGCTGAGTTTTGTCACAATTCATACACAGTCCAGACCAGCTAGCAAACAAGTCCATTGTGTCTTTGATACCTTGCATGGATGAAGATGATCCATCAAAGAAAATCATGACATCATCAGCAAACATCAGCTGGGAAAAACATAGAGCCTCGGTTTTTGGGTGAAACTTTATGAAACCAGCAGCAAAACAAGAGCTCATAAGCTTGCTAAAAACTTCCATAGCCAAGACGAAGAGGTTAGGTGAGATTGGATCACCCTGTCTTAAACCTATGCAGCTTTTGAAGTATCCTGAAGTGCTGCCATTAACTGAGACTGAGAACTGAGGAGTAGAAATACACTGCTTAATCCAACCAATGAACTTGGCTGGGATATGCAGTGCCCTCATAGTGGCTAGTATAAACTCTCATTTGACAGAATCAAAGGCTTTCCGCATGTCAACCTTTAGCATGCCACTCGACCCTATATTCTTTCTGTTGTAACCATGAACCAACTCAGTAGCCAACAACACATTTTCACCAAGCAATCTGCCCGGCAGAAAAGCAGATTGAGCATTTGAGATGACCAAGGGGAGGAGAGTTTGAAGTCTGCCAGCTAGCAGCTTGGATAATACCTTGTACAAAATATTGCATAAGGAGATTGGTCTGAAGTCTGAGATAGAAGCGGCATTAGGAATCTTAGGAATTAAAATAATGGTGGCCGCATTCCACTGCTTCAATAGTGAACCAGAACTGAAGAATTCCTTTACTGCTTCAACTACCTCTGGGCCAACCACACTCAAACAAGACATGAAAAACTCAACTGTGTAACCATCAGGGCCTGGCGTTTTATTCCTTGGCAATGAAAAAACCGCTGATCTGATGTCTTCTGATGAAAAATCAATTTCAAGATCACCCTTTTGAGTTTCAAAGCATCTAAAATCCAGCAAAGATGAGATGTCGGTAGGGTCGAATTGGAGCTGAGCCTCATCCCCACCTAGCAAGTCAGAATAATACTCTACACAGTGCTGCTGAATGGTCTGCTGAGTATCAACCCTGTTCCCAATATTGTCCACAAGAAAGTGGATGTGGTTTATAGCTTGTCTCGCTGCCGCCATTCGATGGAAGTAGAATGTATTCAAATCCCCTTCTTTCAACAAGGTAACTCTTGATCTCTGAAGCAAGAAAGAGTCTTCAGCTTTCAGCAAAACCTGCCATTTTTCATTTGCCCGCCTTTCTAGTAAGGCTGTAGCTGAGGAGGGATTTGAAAGGAGGATAGATTGAAGCTGGATAACATCATCATGTGCTTCCTTGACCCTTTTCTCCAGATGTGAGAAGTTCTCCTTGCTAAAAGCCCGAATGAAGTTCTTGAGGGATTTAAGCTTTCTTGATAGCCTGAACATAGCTGATCCTTCAATGTTAAAGGAAAACCAGAGATTTGCGACCAAAGGGAGAAAGTTCTCATTCTCTTCATTAACCAAAATCCTATCGATCTTTTGGCCAGCAGATTAACAGTGCGCTTATTCCACCAAGTGAATGAACAACCTTTGTATGTTAAGTCCGAAATTTCAGCTTCTAACAAACACTCTTGGAACAACCTGGTAGACAGATCAACATTGGAGGTTAAGGAAGCAGAGTGATCAATTGGGGTGAGAACTTGATTGAAATCACCCATGACAGACCAAGCCCTGCCCACAACGCTCTGATGCATTGATGTGGCCACTATTTCTTGCCACAGCTCTCGCCTCTGTGCTTCCACATTCAAAGCATACACAAAAGAAATGATTATCCTAACCTGTGAGTCTGGGAGCAAGACCTCACAAGTTATCATTTGGAGGGATTTGGAGATGATGGACACCTTGACACTAGGATGCCACATAACCCATATCTTTCCCAAGTTCGAGAAACCATAATTATCATCAAAAGACCACCCCGGCAGAACAGCCTTCAAAAACTTTTCCTGCTTTGGCTGTTTGACATGAGTCTCAATAAGACTTCCAAAAAAGGGTGGTTAACCTTGAGCCACGCCCTAAAGCCTCTTCTATGACTTGTTTTATTAAAACCTCGCACATTCCAGCAAAAAATGTATGTATACATTAATTAAAGTGATTTGGGGCCCTTGCCCCTAGCACTTCTTTGTTATCTCTGTGAGAACACTTCCGAAAACTTTTCCTCATTCAAATCCTCTTCAGAAGATATTACATCCGACGAGTCTGAGTCAAGGCTCTGCGCATCCGTAACCGCCTGCTCCTCTTGAATCCGCTCCAGTCCTATGTCAATAGAGATACTGCCAGGGGGATTATTTGAAGTGGAAGCGATAAAGCCGGGTCTCAGATTTCTAGAAGACCTCGGCTTAACTTGGATCCAAGCAGAAGAGCTCTCAAAAGCAGGCTTCTCTGTTGCTAAAACTTTAGACACCAAATTCGGGCTTCCCAAGATGATCTCGGGGAGTACGAGGGCCTCTTTCTCCTTGCCTTTGGAAGATACTGACTTAGCACAGGGAGGATCGTGTACTTCCTCAAAATCAACTTTAGGGGCAGCGAGCCTTTCTTTCTTCTTATCAAAAACTTTCTTGCCATGCACAGATTTGGCACGAGGACAAGACCCTGAGAAGTGGTTAACAGATTTGCAAGATGAGCAAGTGATTGAAGCTGGTTTGCATTTTTAAGACTGTGGCCAATTTCTTTGTAGAAGGAACACACATAAGGCATCCAGGGGCTTGAAACAAGAACTCGACTGATCTCCCCTGACTCGAACTGAACGTTAACCGCTTTCGGAAGCGGCTTCCTCGGGTCAATGATGGTAAGGACCTTTGCTATCTCTAGGTTGGTGAGGTTGGTAGTAGAAGGATGGAGACCCTTCGGTTCACCCACCAGACCCGCGATATGCTTAAAAGCATCTTCATTGAAAAACTGGTGCGACACATTAATAGTAGAGTTTTTCAACCTAAATCCTAAAGCTCCCCGAGTACGACGACTTTAGTTGAGAGTCGAAGTGGACCGGTATTCGCACTTTGCGATTCGTAGGTACCTCGGTTACTCCCGTAGGAGCTGTTTGAACTTTAGAATCGGGTATCAAGACCTCGGGCAATCAAATAACCCTTTGTACGTTGAGCACTTAGGGATCGATCCACAAGAAAGCAAGAATAACGCACTAAGAATACAAGAAACTAATCAAGCTAAACAAGTAGGATATTTTGTTCTCGGTTTGTAATGTAACGAAACTAATATTTAAAACAGAATAATTAACGAAACTTAAATTAAAGTGCAAAGAAAACAAACTAAACGAAATGATTGGTTTTTGCGATAATAAAAGATATGGACCATCGGTACGGTAATTCGACTAGAGTGAATAACGGGTTGAATAAATGATGAATCAAATGCACAATTTACGTTTATCCTATGACATGAGTCTCTAAATTAATCTAGTTCACTTCCGTGCTACTAGACATTTTACGAATCAATTGATCAAACAATCTTCCGATTGCATCTAAAACGATTCGTAAACTATACACACAAACTCACATATGTCATCGTTTAACTCTTAAAACTCAACTTCCATTGGCTAAGATTTATTAAACTCACGCA
>VBRH01001705.1:2734-15545 GCA_014578085.1 Cardamine resedifolia
AAGCTGCAAAAGTGCAGGGACCTTGTTGCAATTTGGGAAAAGTCATGGTTGACTTTTTTTTTCTTTTTCTTGTTCTTCTTCTTTCCCGATCGTGAGGTTCTGCAGTTGGAGAAAAAGCTGGAGAGATTGGGAGAGAGATAGATAGCTTGAGAGAGTAAGAGAAGAAGGAGGAGGAGAAAGAAGAGAAGAAGCTAGAGTTGGTGCTTGTTTGGAGGCACGATCAGCCTAGCATTCAAACTCGTTTTGAGCTGAAATTTTGTGGGTAAGTTCATCAATCTCCTGTCGAATTATCTACCAAATTTCGTTGTTTTTAGTTTAGTATTTTGGGAGATATGATTTTTATCCCAAAACCGCTCAATCAGATGACAGATTCGACCTGTTCTAGGAGAAAAGAGGATCGGAGGATCAAATCGAATCCTTTTGATCTGAACTTTTATGGAGAGATACACGACATCGGTATCTAACCATAGCCGCAAACGGTTTTCAATTCGGGATTATGGTAAGAAAGTTATGGTCATTCTTCTGAGGCGAAGTTTTCAAATCGGAGTTCACCGCCGTCGAACTTTAAAGGCGATTTCCCAGCGAACCGTAGGGAGTTAGGAGACGATCTATATATCACCGGAAAGCCCCGGATGTCAGCTTTCCAGAACCACCGGCCGATTTGGATTCCGATGAAAATTGTGGCCGAAATCGTAGTTTTAAAAATCGCGGCGGAGGGTGGAGGAGGTAGCCGGAAAAGTTATGTTGGGGGAGTTGGTGTTGACCGGCGGGGAGAAGTGAAAAATTATGAAAAAATAGAAGTTAATTAGTAATAATTAAGAGTTAATTAATTTTTAATTAACTTTTGATTATGTTTATTTTCTTGGTTGCGTTAGGAATTTTTTAGAGGTGATTCATCTCGCGTGGTTTCATAAAGTTTCAGTATTTCTGTGCGTGATCCAGGTGAGTGCAGGACCGTAGGATTAATTCAGGAATAGTGAGTAGATTAATATGTTTTTCTGGGTAGACCATTGGATGAGAGTCATGAACATGTTATTGATTGGATAATGGTATGAATTACATATTTTTGGTACTGCATTATTTCCGTGTTTTAATCGATGTTTGTACGGGAGGATTGTTTCACTCAGTGTTTGGTTTTTCTAACGCTGATGCATCACTGTTGTCGATGCAGATGCAGGAAAAACGTGTTCGTGGAATCGTGGCGAGGAAGAGGGGATGATCTAGACTCAGTTGGTTTGTTGAGTGATTCTATTTATTAATACCGGAAATGTTTAGTTTATGATTTTTAAGATAAAAATAATCATAGGAAATAAATTGGTGAATTTATTAGAATATTTCCGGGTTAATATTAGAATTTGTGTAGTAATTTAATTAATTATTATTCATGAGAAATTGAATTTTTAATTAATTGAATTCGTGTAATTAATAGTATGGGATATTAATTATGTAGCATTGCAAAAGAAAAAAAAAAACATGTTCGGTCGTTTCATATACTATTGGATGTTATAAATAAAGAGAACATACATTTCTCGTGAAATGGCACTAATTAACTTATACAAAACTATTTAACTGTAAATGTTTTTTGTTTATTTAGTTATAATATGTTTAATTACCATATATATTTTCTTTTTATTATATTTGTAGGTGAATGGTTAAAATAATTTTCTTGTGATATTTCTGGTTTGCAAAAGCTTGCAATACAAATTCTTAATCAGACAGTTTTTTCATCAAGATGTTAGTGGAATTGAAGTGATTTTGAACACATTCACACGAAAGAGAAAAAGAAAAAACTAGTGGAGTATCAAATGCTTAAATAAAAAATAAATACTAAATTTTGACCATAATTAAGGCTAAACATAAACATGTGCTTATAATTAAGATTAAACATAAAGGAACAACGTTTCTCCTTACTAAGACTTACTTCATACATTTCAAAAGTGATAAATTAATACCCAGTGCCAAACTTTATCAGTATTTAGTTATCCATACGGTTTGGATTTCTGAACTGTACGTTTTAATAAATTTATAATTGTTTACAAAAAAAAAAACTTACTTCATACATAGTTGGTTTTAACAAAATTTAGACAAATGTTATAAGATTCAGAGAATAATACTAAATAACTAGATAGATAATGTTTATGGTAATCTAATGTGTAATTCGATTAAACCATATATTAAGGTTGCATGTGAAATAAATAATTGTAATGTATAAACCCATCTAAAACTACAATTTTCATCATTCTGCATATATATTTCACTTTAATCACTAAAATGATCTGTCAAATTATTAAGAACGGTTTAAAAAAAAAGAAAAAAAGGAAAAAAAAAACAATTCAAATACACAGCCCTTCTTCATCTTCTTCCTCACAGCCTTGATCTCAACTTAAATTGCAGAATCAGGTGCTTGCGGAGGTAGTGTATCTTCCATGCTGCATTCGGTTTAAAATATTGAATGGAGTATTTTTTTATTGATTAAATAATTAGCTTACACTTAAAATATGAAATAAGTTAATAAGTAAAACATCAGTGCAAGTGCATGCATATAGACAAGATTAGCGTTAGAAATATATGTTGCCATAAGAAATCTGTTGACTCTAAACGTAACGGCGGCTGGAGTATAAAAATGATAAATTAGGGTTTTCTAGCCTAACATAGCCAAGCAAATCACCTTATCTTCTCCTCCGACCAATCCTCTCATCACCAAAGCTTCATCGAGATCCTCTCCGATGAGCCTTTCCTTTCGAAACCATACAACGCACGACGGCGATACTCCCAGAGATTCGATATAAGACTTCCGTGTCGAATCTTGTTTTTCTGAACCGGTTATTTTTCCGACTTCACACTCACAGGTGTTAACCGGACCGGTAGCGTCGGCGGTCATCCTCACAAATACGATCTCACCTCAGCTGCATGCGGAGATCCGAGATCCAATTCAAGTTTGGACTATTTCTTACGAAAATAGCAGATGCTGTGATTTTCAGCGATTGAACCTGTGAAAGTAAATTATGTAAACCACCTCGGTTCACATTTTGAATGGAATGATCGAGAGTTGGCTCAAGTGGCTTATCTTCTTCCTCTTGTTGTGATATATTAATTGTTCCTCAGGTATCGGGAAATTTTAGAGGAAGCTTTGTGTTGGCCCTCGAAGAAGACTGGCAAATAAAGATGAAACGAAGCTCTCTTTGTTTTTGTTTTTTTCATAGATTGATCGGAGTGTTTGCTATCTTCTTGTTCTTGATCATGTTGTGTGTGTGTGTGGGTTGTTTGTTTAGATGCCGAGGAGAAACCAAGGATGAGCTCTTTTAAGAAGAGGAACTCTTATAAGAGTTTGAGGTATTCCATTATGAAGAAAATGACAAGTAGCAAAGCAATGCATGTGTAGACACTTAATCAAAAGGTTTGTTTTATTTTCTGTAACTACATAACTCTTTTAGAAAAAATATTTAATTTTTTTTGTTGGCTCATATTAACTCGTTTGTTTATATAATATTTTTTATATCTGATGTATTACACTTTCCGACAAACACCGAGTATGGTAGTGTAACAAATTGCTGAGTACGTCTGTATTTTTATACACTCGAATTTCATTGCCTTTTGATTATACAATTATATCAAAAATTTGTTGGTAGAAAATTGGATCTCCTTTATCTTGATACATTATATAAGGTAACACGCATCATCTTTATGCATTAAAGTTTGATTTTTGTAGGTTTAAGGTGACCTGTTGGTTTCACATTTTTTCCTTTGTTGTGACTTGTGATTGCATACATGATCCCACAACACTCACATATATTTACCGGAGGTAGGTATAATTTGAAGCTTTGTTTTTCTTGGATTTTTTTTTTTAATGGTTTATGTATGTTTACTTTTGTTTTCTGTAGACACTTAATATGGAGCACGCAATGTAATGGTTTATGTATGTTTACTTTTTTTAATATTGGTAGGTACTTATTCTTAAATAACGGGTTCTCGATCATCATCTAATTAAATATATTATTTATATAAAATAAATTATTTATAGGAAATATAAGTTAAATAAATAGATAGTATATATATAATATATTCATAAATAAATAAAAATATTATATTTATATATGTATTGCATATTTAATTTAATAAAATATAAAAGTCCAATACATTCAGGGTTCGGGCTCGGGAACATGTTCCGTCACAACCACGTCTTGACCAGGAGCAAGCTCACCCACTGCCTCATCCTCCGAACATGGACACTGAGCTGCTCGAGAAGCTTCATTCAGGGACTTGACGAAAGCCCTCAAACAATCCAGAACCAGATCAATCAAGAAGAACCTAAATCTCTCCCATTCGATCGGGTTGATTCCATATGACGTATCTTCTTCTCTAACCTCCGGATCCTCTCAATAATGGCCTTTCACTTTAGCCCAAAAAGCTTGTGACCCCCGCATGCAAGACGATGTTTGAGCGCAAGCTGCAGCCAAAAACAACATTGAATAGACCATAAAGGAGATCAAGTAACAAGTGAAATTTCGGAAAAACAAAAAAAACAAACCCGGTGGGTAAAGCCGCAACACTCCTCTTCCTCCTCACGACTAAGAGTGAGGATGAAGTGGGGACAAAGGATGCCTTAAGGCTCGAACCCATCATCAGAAGGAAGCGGCGAACTCCCGGGAGAGTCAGGGTGAGACTTGGGACCTGGAAAGCGACTTGCAAACGCCATCGGAACAAGGAGACAGTTCTAGAGGATAGGATAGCGAAAGGTATTTCTTTTTTCTTCAAAAAACAAAGGGACAAAGTTATAATCAGTCGTCCCTGATTTGGGAGTTTATAGGAAAGAGGCACAACCGAAAGAATTTAATGCAAGAAATTAAAAAGGGGAGGCGTGTAGATCCCGCTTTATCTCTCAGATGCGTCAAATCTCCCCAAAGCAGAATCAATGAACCGCCTGCTCAAAACCTAGGGGTCTAAAACCATTTTAGGCCCAAAGGTTTTTGGGCTTGTTATAAAAAATTATCAGTTCGGATTACGAGCAGTTTGCCGTTTCGTACATGCGCTCAGACGCTTAGATGGTGCACCTATTCTGAAGTCGAGCTCCATCCTCGCAATTTACCGAGGATAACTAATAAGAGTTTTCCTTTAAAAAGGTAAGGGTCTGATCAGCCCGTCTTTCTCTGGAACTACAACTCATCCAAGAGTTTTCGAATGAGTCGGACCTTGCAAACCCGTCATAAATGTTCAATACATACCAGTAAAAAAATGGCCGAGGAACGTTGCATATATAAATAAAAAAATGCAAAATCCAAAGAAAATACCCCCTTGGGCAATAATGGAAACATATAATCAAAAGTACGTCAGGAAAACCCCCTAAGAAACAAGATTTATGAAAATAATCATCGATGGGAGACGTTGGAATGGGGTTATGCGTCTTGCGGAGCGTCCACTTCGAGACGTCGTGCTCAGCTACCGGGGCGATCAGCGGGCTATATGCGGGAACATTAGTAAGCACGGGTGAAGCCATACCCTGGACCAAAATCATTAAGTCAGAAAACGGATTTTAGTTCTTGAGTTTAGCTATCTGATCTTCACTAAGAGCAAAACCATTCGAACCGAACTGATCGAATTTTACCTAGGCAATAGGAGAAGGTGGAGGAGAGTTTGCGAAAGCACGTTATCAATAGAGGATTCCAGGTCAAAATCCGGAGGCGGAGGAGAGTCTGCGAAAGTTAAAGCGAGCTACAGGAAGTCGAGGGGGGGGGAATCCATAGAGAATCCAATTCAAGTTTGAAATTAGCTATGAAACCACTCACCGAATTTTTTTATTCCTCGAGGGTTGTATCCCTTTTTTCGAGTTGAGTAATAAGCGTTAGATTGCTCTTTAGCTCATTCAAATCAGACTCGAGCCGCGTCCTGGTCTCCATGATCTTGAGGTGCTCAGCAGTTCATTCCAAAAGATTCTAGCAATGCTCCTTGACCTCGTTCCTCGCCGAACGAGCTGTAATTGGATATCTTGATCTCGGAGCCGAAGAATCGCTGTATTTTAAAGATAATTCTTCGAACTGAGCTTTCGAAATATCCAGATCTTTCTCCAGCGACGAAGATAAGGACTTCACAGCAGAGAGTTCACTCACTAAGACCCTTATCCTCTGCTCATTGGCCAGGTTGTAGCCCTCAAGTCATCACTCTCTTTTTACAGCCTTACGGCTCGTTCTAACTTCTTAACATCTTTTTCGGAAGCCCTCTTCAAAACTTGGATAGATCCTTCCAAGTCTGATATCTTAATGTTCGCAGCCTCTGACTCTAAGATAGAAGTTGATGATGCAAGCAGAGCTTCGTAGTTACGAATTGTCTCGTTGTAGTCAACATCGGCCTACAATGAGCAAAGAAGAAAAACATGTCAGGACAAGAAGTAAGGCAACGACGTTAGAACTAGAGAAAGAATACATGGGAAGCATGGAAGACATAACGGAGGTATCCAACGCGAGCCCCCTCTCGCCAAATATTTAAGGGAGGAAGCTTATCCCCATTTAGAGTGGAGAAGTATCTGAAAACATCTCCAATCTTTTACTTCTCTAAAGAACATGGCGAATGATAAAAATAGGGGTTCAGGACATGCGAAAAACAAAGCGCGCAACCATTAGCATATGAAAAGTACCTTTGGAAGAAACAAAAGGTGCAACGAGCTTGGAAGATGAACTAGTACCAGGATGAGACGAAGGCTGAGCCTCAGTCCAACGATCCTGTTTCCTCTGACCTTTTTGGGTTTCCTTTAAACTAGTTTTAGCGCTTGTTTTAAGAACGTCAGAGGGCCAAGGTTGAGGTGGTGGTATAATCACGGTGTCCCTACCATCACTACTAGTTTTGGGATTTTTGCCGCGAGGAGACGAGGAGAACGATGAAGACCTCTTTCTCCGGATTAAGGAAGGAACGGTTTTGATGCGATTCCCGTGATGAATCACAACCCAAAATTGACACCGAGATGTTAGAAGGTTGATAATATGGTTCTAGACCCGATTAATGAGCACCTAGAGGTTTGGATGGATCGAATGTCGCCACAAGAGGATGGGGAAAGTCCACTTGATGAGACTAAGAGCGTCGGATTCGAATCACACAAAAACGAGAGGCAATAATCTATAATTTTGAAAGATATTTTTAATAAAAAGATAGATGAAGAACAAAAAAGGATATCGGCCGAGTTATAAAGAGAAGAAGACGAAGAGGGCAAGAAGAAGAAGTAAAAGCGACGAGTTACGAGATATGCCTCGTAAACTCGCAAGACCATGCAAACTACAACAACATTATTCAAAATTCAAATGAGATAAATAAGAGAAATGGGCCACGCCAAATGATGCTAGAGACGGGCCTTAGAGGTGGATCAAACTCAGCAAATGACAAAGATGAACATGAGGCCCAAACACCTCATGAAAAACCTTTCTCGGAAAACCACTTGGCAAAACCGAAGAGAAGGGAAAAAGAGTATGTTCGGTCCCCATGGTCATTTGCTAAGTTTCTTGGGCGTGTATCTCGACCAATGAAGTCTTGCTAGCTTAAGTGATTCGTATGAGTCTTCACTTGTGGTAGTGATACTCTAAAAGATGGGTGAAAGTTCCCAGTTCGAAGCCAAGTCTTGTCTTACATGAGTGTTCCACAAGCATCCTTTGCTCCATGCTTGATCATTGTGTAGACAATGTTCCCAACTCTATGTTCCTTGCCTTTGGAGGCTCCTAGGGTCGTATCAAGCTTCTTACTCGTCATCGCTTCCTCCAGAAGCAACTAACATGCATGCCGGACGGGAGGGTTCATCGACCAATCTCGTCTTGCCCACAACACCCTCATTTGCAGCAACTACCTTTACCCAATGTTCCTTTCCAAGGGCAGAGATTTCGTCATTCAACCTCTTATCTATGGAAGACCCAAGGAAGTTGGAAGCTTCGTCCGGATCACCGGACATTGAAGGCATATTGGCTACTATACAAGCCCTACTCCAACACTTGGAGAAGAGGCTGGTCCGGATTGAAACTTTGTCGCACCAAGTCACATTGCTCGAGCCACCACCCGTGCCACATACGCATCATGAGTCAGATCGGGAAGACTTGTCCAAGGAAGAGTTTGATCCTCCACCGCTTAGGATAATGTGATCAAGAAGAAGCGTGGGATTTTTTGATGAAGGTTATGTTGAGGAAGCCCCAAGGCCTCACGCCATGATTCCCAAGCTTTTTACCTTCGCCGGAAGAGAGGATCCAAAAACATACCTCACTTGGGAGAGGAACTTGGACGATATCTTTGAGTATTACGAGTATAGTGAGCCGAGGAAGGTTGCGTATGCCGCATCTCAATTCAAGGATCAAGCCCTCCTTCGGTGGAATTAAGATACGTCTGAAAGAAGAAGAATACGTGAAGGATTAGTTCCTTCATGGGATGTGTTGAAGTATGTTATGAGGAAGTGATAGTTAGGTCTAACACCAAGGTTATCAAATTACCTTATGGCCATTGCGGCACAAAAGGTTGATAATATGTGTGTACACATGAAAATACTTAAAATCTAGATTAATAATTTTTTGCCTAATCTAGCATTAAGAACACCTATCAAGTATGAAATCTAAGAGTTAGAAGTCTAAACTCCACTAACTATCTATCAATCACCCTAGGTCTAATATTCCCAAAAGTCCTAAAATGACTACTCACTCATCATCATGAAAACAAAAATTAATTGGTTTGATTGATGCATAATCATGATTAACAGATGAATATTAGAAAGATTTAAGAAGAAATAGGGATTTGATACATTGATTCAAAGAGATTCATACAAGCCTAATTACACTTAGGAGTATTTATAGTAAATGCAAAAGAAAGCTAAATAAACAAAATCAACACAAATTGGATTGAGCCAAACTTGTAATAAACCGGAATTGATCCGGTTTAGGGTCAAATGGAGCAAAATCGGAGCCGGTTCAACGGGGTGTGCTTTGGCCGATGGGAATGGTCGATGGGATTGCGCGGTCTCATCTGGTTGATGGGAGAGGCCGCTGGATTCTCGTGGTGAGGCTTGGCCGATGGGATTGCCCGCTAGGAATACATGTTAGTTTTGCCACTTCTCCATCGGGCACGTCTGGTAGCTAGGACAGACCGCTCATCACTAAAATAGTTTTATCTCCTTCACCGCTGATCTAAATAACTCAAAACCACAACCATTGGAAAGCTAACTCAATCTTATATAACTTTAATCAGGGGCTCTGGAGCTAAATCGCAAGGTAAAGCCTTCATCCGAGTCTATATTTGAGATACTTTGGAATGATTTTTTATCTTCATTTCTCTTATTTGCATCCAAATGATCCCTCTTGTTGCATAGCTCACTCCAATACCTATAAGACAAGAAATATATGCAAACATGCACCTAAAGACCTAAATATGCAATGCAAACACAAGAAATCAATGAGAAAGTGCAAGGTAAATGATGCTAAAAAAACAATATATCAACTCTCCCAAACTCATCTCTTTCTTGTCCGCAAGCAAACGACAAGACACAAGCCGAGAAAGAAGTGTGAAAATGGGGATTCCAAGCCGCAAATTATCAAACGAAGGATTAAACGCATTGTTCTCAAAATAAGGTAAGCGGTGCAAGAACAAACATCTTACTCTTTAGTACTTCTCCATGCTCAACTCAATGAAAAATTCTAATGCAACCCCTAGAATTAAGCAAGAATTCACAATCAAACCAAAGACATCTCTTCAACATTCATTAAGATGTTTGGTACGGTCTCGCAAAGGGAAATAGAATTGTTCTCAATCGGTTTTAGGAGAAAGCTTTTTCAGGTGGCTTCAAAAACGTTTTTCTTTTGGTGGTCTCTCTTGAAACAAAGGAATGCTAGTCAAACGCAAAATCCATCTAAGAAAGGGAACAATTGATGCATACAAAGCTCAACTCTTATTATTATACCCAATCTCATGACACACATCCTAGCATCCACCCTTTGACATTTTTCTTATTCTCTTTTCAACCTCAAACCACTAGACTCTTTGGTCTTTTTAAACTTCAACCTCATGATCAATCTTTTTTCTAGTCTCCTAGGGAAAACTTTTTTAGTTCAACACTTAGATCTTTTTCTATCTCTTTTCTTTGTTTTCCTTTTTCTCCCTACAGTTATTTCTTTGTGCAAATCTTAGGGTAGCTTCATTTTGTTTTTTCCTATTAACACTTGAGACTTAGAGCTTTTTGGTCTATCACCTAGTATCCCTAGGGACTCTTTTTCACAACCATGATCAAGTTTTTCTTTTGACCCTTTCTTTTCTTTCTTTCCCAACACCCAAACCAATACATAAACTAACCATCCAAGTCTTTCATTACAACCCTATCGCTAGACTTACCATTGCTAGCTAAAACGAGAGCTAATATTTTGTCGTTCCCGATACTCTCAAAGTTTTGCAAAATCATAGCATTATCAACAAAAGGCCTCACTCATCAAGTCAATCAAAGGTTTTGAAAGAAATTGTTACGGTTAAAGGTAGGGGAACCACTCTAAAGATGAGAATGCCATTCGGGTTAGCACAAATGTGGTAAAATTGATAAGAAAACCCGAATGTGACTTATAATCTACCATGAGAATGCATTCAAATCACCCTAAGCGAGAATATTAGATTCAAATTAAATCCAAGTTCATAGAGATGCTTCAAAAATCATGCAAGACTTACAAAAGTAGAAGAAATATTTCGAAAGATGCAAAGGTCTAAACATGAATTTTTCATTTTTTCAAAGATGTTCAAGCAACAAATAATCGTGACTAAAGGCAACGATCGTAATCCTAAGCGTGAACTTTGAAAAGGCAAAAATCCCATATGTATATGCAATCATATATGCTTCTAGACTCAATCCTACAATGCAAATGAAACTACATGCTTATTTTTGTGTTTTCAAAATTTTCAAAATTTTTGTTTTTTTGATTTTTCTATGCAAATTAGTGAATGCATGAGACTCAAATATGCAAAAAGGGAAAATAAAAATACAAAACACAAGATTAAAAGACACAAAGCCCTCCCCCAAACTTGAATTACACTGTCTCGGTGTAACAAAAGTGAGAGAGAAGGAAAACAAGAAATTAAAATAAATGGTATTTACAATGAAAAGGGAAAGGACCATACCTTGGCCCTAGTCGGGAGTCTTAGGGAGTAAAGCGTGTGGAGTTGTTGAACTCCTTTGACTGTCTTTGAATGAGAGTGTGAGGACCGTTTTCATCAACTCTTCTATATCTTTGAAGTCCGGTGAGAGAACCGCTTTAACCGAAGCAAAGGGATTGGACCGACCTTTGAGCTTGAATTTATACTCTACCATCCCATCAACACATCTCAAAGGGTGTAAGGTCATTGAAGAGGGAGCCAATAGTGGATGGACAAGGGTGGGAGGGTAGGTTTCTTTCATCACCTTCTTGTTCTTACCGCTCTCTTCACATTCATCAAACAAGGAGTGAAGACACTCTCCATCCAAGGTTTTTTCATCAAGCTTTAGAGTTGCTTGATTCTTCACCGTCATAACCTTAAGCTCCTCTTTCCTTTCCAATTCTTCATTGGTGATAGTTCCACAAAACTTGGTGGAGGAAGGCTTGATAGGGTAAGAAACTTTGGGATTCATATGGATGAGAGTCACTCTCTTGTTGGGGAAGTCTATGTTTGCTCCTGCGGTGTCAAGGAGTGGAGTCCCGAGAATGAGAGGAAGTTTATCCGGTTTACCTCTATCCACAATAAAGAAGGCCGTAGGGACTAAACAATCACCAACCTTAAGAGGATAATCTTCAATCAATCCAAGTGGAGGCTTAGAGGAGGCATCCGCATAAGTGATGGAAGAGGAGTATGTCGTTGTAGTATAGTGGTAAGTATTCGCGCCTGTCACGCGGGTGACCCGGGTTCGATCCTTGGCAACGGCGCCAATTTGATAGTTAGGTTTTTACACCAAGGTTATCAAATAACCTTATGGCTATTGGGGCACAAAAGGTATCGATCCCACAAAGAAATTGCTTTAGCATACTAAGACTACGAATTTCATATTTAATCTAGGCAAAATTAAAAGGGTTTTGGTTTGTAACAAATTCAAATACAAATAAAGAAAGCTGAAAATAAGTAAAAATGGTTTTGAAAATCAAATAAAGAAAGCCAAACTTTTGGAAAATGAAAGATGCATAGGGTGATTGACTTACAACTAAGATTTACAAGCCTAAACTCCACTAACTATCTATCAATAACCCAAGATCTAACATTCCCAAAAGTCCTAAAATGACTACTCACTCACCATCATGAAAACACAAATCAATTGGTTTGATTGATGCATAATCATGATTAAGAGATGAATATTAGAAAGATTTAAGAAGAAATAGAGATTTGATACTTTGATTCAAAGAGATTCATACAAGCTCTTAGCAAAAGCTTAAAGAGGCTAAGAGAGGAAATCTAGAACAAAGCATGATAAAACCTAATTACACTTAGGAGTATTTATAGTAAATGCAAAAGGAAGCTAAATAAACCAAGTCAACATAAATTGTGTTGAGTCAAACTTGTAATAAACCGGAATTGATCCGGTTTAGGGTCAAATGGAGCAAAATCGGAGCCGGTTCATCGGGGTGTGCCTTGGTCAATGGGAATTGTCAATGGGATTGCGCGGTCTCATCTGGTTGATGGGAGAGGCCGCTGGATTCTCATGGTGAGGCTTGGCCGATGGATTTCCCCTAGGAATACATGTTATTTTTGCCACTTCTACAGCGGGCACATCTTGCAGTTGGGACAGACCGCTCATCACTCTAATGGTTTTATTGCCTTAACCGCTGACCCAAATAACTCAAGACCACAACCATTG
>VBRH01001707.1:1627-15439 GCA_014578085.1 Cardamine resedifolia
CCAGGAATTTTATGTGAATATCTCATTAGGTTTAGGGTAGGAGAGTAATTGTGCTATTTTTTATTTAAAAATAATTGATAAAAAAATGAGTTTATAAGAATGTGTTTTGAGATTTTAGTTTTAGTTTTTGGTAGTTTTCGGACGAAACCTCCAAGAAAATGAGGCTCCATTCTATAAATTTGTTGAGCAGATTTTTAATTTCCGTAATCAGGTCAGCCATGTTTCTGGATCTAGTCGAATTACCAAAATCTTCCATAGTCTTGTGCGAAGAAATCTCAAAGATAATGTGGCTTTGTCTCAGGTTCCCCAAGTTCTCAGCTGCCCAGAGGAGACTCAACAGATCACCCTTCAGATGGGAACTTTCAATGGAATATGCTCTTCGGCTATGTGCAATAACTTTGCCCTCTTTATCTCTTAGTATCCAAGCTGCTCCGCTTCTGCTATTCACAGTATCCCAAGAGCTCCCAATGTTACATTTAGTAAACAGCGGAGGTGCTGGCTCCCATTTAAAGAACTCTAAACCTGCAGGGGAAACTAATCGCGTGGTTTGATCTACTGTGGCATTGGCCATATACCAATCCTCTGTTTCTTCCTTTGCCTTTACCACTAGACTCTCTGCCGATATCCTTGTTGATTGAAAAACAAAGGCATTGAGGGCTGTCCAAATGTTCCACAGAACCCAAGGAAAAGCACGCCGGTTATCAATCTCAATGTTAGATTGATCACAACAGGCCAGTAGATGGTGGATGTTGAGAAAAATGGAGGAATGAGAAAATCCAGACCTTGGGGTCGGGAGCTTAGCTTCCCGCCATACCTGAGCCGCCATTGGGCATGTAAAAAGCACATGGCAAATTGATTCTAGCCCCAGTTTGCAAGAAGGACACAGTAACTCAGTATTAAGACCTCTAGACCTTAATCTCTCTGCAACTGCAAGGGCATCTTTAGCTGCCTTCTAGATGAAATGTCGAAATTTTGGCATAGTCTTCACCTTCCAAATGCGGGACCACTGTCTTCTCTCCACAGCCTGAATACCATTGATCTGGTACTGAGTCACTTCTGAAATAATCTCACTTACCTTGTACCCAGATTGAGTGGTGTAGCAGCCATGAGGAGTAGATTGCCATATGTACATGTCCTGTCTCTCTAAATGAGACTTAATGTGAGATATGATGTTGAGATCTCTAACATCAAAGACTTGTAAAGTTTATAAAGGCTTATAAATCTTATAAGGATTATAAAGGTGAAAATGCATTAGAAGTTTGACTAAGTGTCAAATTTATTTTCACAGATTTAAATGTAAATCAGTATTAAAACCTAGTCAAATGTTGACTGGTCTTCTGTCTTAATTTAAGCCCATAATTTACGCCTCAGAGCTAAATGCAGATATAGCCATAATGGTTGAGATCGTAACAGCAGATTAAGCCATAATAGCTGACACTTAACTGCTTATCCTCGAGTGGTTATATAAGCAACACTCCTCTATTCATTGAAAAAGGTTTTGAAAATAGTTGTGTTCATCACACAAAAAACATCAATTTCTTCTCTCTCTTTTTTTTTCTCTTCTCTTGTTTTTTCCTTTGAGAGTATAACACAGAAAAACGTTCGTTAGATTCTGTTATTGAGTTTTTCAAAACAGAATAGTTACAGTTGTATCCTGGGATTTGGCTCGTCATCCAACCGTCACACTATGAGACGTTTTCAGAATTAAGGAAAGAGTGTATAATCTCTGCAAATCCCATTCTTAATTCATGTATCAGTATTATTTTGCTATGGAGTAAACTTTACAATTTATTCAGTATTCCCTATTGTAAAAATAGCGTTCCTACAAAATCTCACTTGAGTGAGGCTCCATTATCACGATTGCACAATCTTCTATGGGTGTGAAAAAACCCGTGACTAAAAAATTTCAAGTTAACAGTACATCTTGTCTTTCCTTATTTCAAGAATTGCCTTCACCATTGAATTTTCCCATCTTAAATCACCCTTTGAGTGTACTTCATTTTTTAGATTGATATTCTCATTTATCATGAAAAAAAGACGCTATTCTCAGCTAGGGTGGGAAAATGTAACCGGAAAAACCAAATCAAACAAAAATATATCAGAAAAAAACCAAGTCACACCGAAATAGTTTAACCAAAACCAAACTAAATTTTATTTATATAACCGTTTGGTTTTATTATTTTATAATTTAAAAACCACAGCGGAACTAAAACTATTTTTCATGTAACCAAAACGAATCAGACGGCCAAACTAAGATTAACTATAATTTCATATTTTAATTATATATATTTACTAAAATAGATATATCATAATAAATAATTTTAACATTTAATAAATAATATTTATTTATATTTTAACTAAAATTTAGACCAAACTATACCAAAAGATGATGACTGAAGTTGTTGATGAAGTGCGCTTGTGATTTATATGAAGCCGAGTGAAACCTTTGATTACGCTCCTTCCAAAAATGTTAAATTACAGTATGGAAGATAAGGCGGCAGATATTGTTGAGTTTTGTAGCGGAAGAAGATGACTTGAGCCAAGTCGTGTTGGCTTAAAAAGCTGTGGAGAAGGAAGAAGGAAGCCCAAACAGATTGTGAGCATGATCAATTGAAAAGCAAGTGGGAGGTTAGAATTGTAAGTATTTTAAAGACTGATGTTGAAGAGAAAATCTTTATAAATCTTTCTGCTTAACCTTTACAAATTACATAGGTTTATATAGAAGAGCTTAGAGAGGAGCACACGTAATTGCTAACAGACAAAGGGAATCAAATTTGTGTTGTTGTTTAATACAAATTTGTTATGCAGATGCACACGTGATTGATGGCAGACAAAGGGAATCAAATTTGTTATGCAGAGGCACACGTGATTGTTGTTTAATACACCCCCTAAAACTTGGAGTGGGAGGTAAAACAACTCCAAGTTTGTAGCGCAAAACAAAGAACGATTGTTGGGGCAGAAATTTTGTGAAGATGTCTGCTAACTGCTGAGAGAATGGAACATGTTTGACAACTAAGGCTCCCAAAGAAACTCTTTCTCTGACATAATGGAAGTCCACATCAAAAGATTTGGAGCGATTCTGCATTGCCGGGTTTGCAGTAAGGTATACAGAAGAGAGGTTGTCACAGTATAACTCTGGTGTTGTAGGCTGTGATATACCAATCTCTCGTAGCAGAGAAGAAATCTATTTTATTTCAGAAGCAACAATGGATAATGTTCTGTATTCAGCTTCAGTAGATGATCTAGAGACAGTAGGGTGACATTTTGCTGACCAACTGATGATGTTAGTACCAAGAAATGTGCAGAAACCTCCTACAGATCTTCGAGTCTCCTTGCAATTTGCCCAATCACTATCACTGTATGCACGCAGTGTAGAATCAGTATTAGAGAAGATATTAAGTCCCATTTGAACAGTACCTTTGAGATATCTCAAGATCCTCTTCCGAAGATTGAAGTTTGCTACGGTTGGAGAATGCATTTTTTGACAAACAAGATTAACTACAAACTAAATGTCTGGTCGAGTAAGAGTGAGATATTGTAGTTTGCCAGCCAAGCTTCTGAAGTATGTTGGTTCGTTGAAGATCTCCTTTTGACCAGGTACTTTATCTAGTTACAGAGGTAGTGGTGTTGAGATAGGAGCACAATCCGACATACTTGCTGCAACAAGAAGATCAATGACATATTTTTCTTGGTGAAGAAACAAACCTTCAAAGTGGTAATGAGCCTGAATTCCCAAGAAGTAATGCAGTCCACCCAAATCTTTCATTTTAAATTCTTTGCTGAGACTTGCAAGCATTTCTTTTACAAGGGCAGAATTATTTCCTGTGAGAAGCATGTCATCTACATAGAGGAGAAGAAACATCAAGTCCTTACCCTTTAGATACACGAATAAGGAAGGATCTGAGTAGGTACAAGTGAAGCCAAAATCGATAAGAAATATACTGAACTTGTCAAACCATGCTCTTGGAGTCTGTTTCAGTCCATAGGTTGCTTTATTAAGCTTGCATATATAGTCTAGTCTGCCTTTGTCTTCAAAACCAGGTGGTTGATACATGTAAACTGTTTCTTTCAAGTCTCCATGTAAAAAGGCATTTTTCACATCTAACTGTTTAATTTCCCCGTTGTAGATTGTTGCCACATGTAGAATTGACCTCACTGTAGCAGTTCGAACCACTGGGTTGTAGGTTTCTACATAGTCAACACCTTCCTCTTGTTCATAACCCTTATCCACTAATCTTGCCTTTAACCTGTCAAGAGTGCCATCAGCTCTTAGTTTGGTTTTGAAAACCCATTTACAGCCTAAAGGTGTTATATCTTCATCTGGTGGAACTAAATCCCATGTATTTGTCTCATGAAAGGATCTAACTTCATCTCCCATAGCATTGTTCCATCCAGGGTCTTTAAGAGCTGTTTTTACTGTTTTTGGTTCTAGGTAGCTACTCTTGACTGTAAAAAGAGCATATCTTGGATTTGGTTTGACAAAACCTGACTTAGATCTTGTGGTCATAGGGTGATTATTACTGTTATTTGGTGAGGAAGTCACTGTTAATGGAGGAAAATCTGCTTCACTGAAAAGAGGGTCCTCTGTTGATGTTTCTGTTTCTGGTATAGCTTCTGATAATAGTTGAAGGAGAGTGAGTATTCATCATGCGTGATGGAGAAGAGAAGCTGTTGCCTATAGGAACATAATCAATGTCTGCCGTACACCCAGAACTTCCTTCTCTATCAGCATTAGAATACTCACAGTGCTTTGAATTCACAACAATTGCAGGCTCTTGAAAATCACTCACAGTTGTAGTAGAGTTTTCGTTGGTTGTAGGCTCTTGTTGTTTGAAACTTGTTTGCCAAGCAGAGAGTAGAGGAGTAGTCACAGAGGACAGATTCCTTTTGTAGATATCTTTGAAAGGGAATTTTGTTTCATTAAACAAAACATGTCTGTTGATGAAAACTTTTCCTGTGGGAGGATGATAACACATGTATCCTTTATACTTCTCATTGTATCCAATAAATACACACATCAGAGACTTCAGATCAAACTTATTATGTGAATAGGGTCTCAGATTCGGATAGCAGGCACATCCAAACACTCTAAGAGAAGTGTATAGAGGAGATTTCCCATAAGAAGTTCATATGGACTCTTGTGATCGTGAAAAACAGAAGAGGGGAGATGATTGACTAAAACATTTGCAGTAAAGAAGGCTTCTACCCATAGCTTGTGAGGCACTTTTCCCTGAAACATCATTGATATGCCTAATTCAGTTATATGCCTATGCGTCCTCTTTGCTAAGCCGTTTTGTTGCGGAGTATAGGGACAGGAGATGAGCTGTCTTATTCCACAATTAGACAAATGAACAACAAATTTATTGCTTGTGAATTCACCCCCTCCATCACACTGAAACATAGTGATTTTCTGTTGAAACTGATTTTCCACCAGTCTTTGAAAACTCAGAAACACAGAAAAGAAATCTGATTTAAGACGCAGAGGATAAAACCATGTAAATCTTGAATAATTATCAATGAAGATTACATAGTAGCAAAAACCTTGTGTAGAAACCACTGGAGAAGGACCCATATATCACAATGAACACGTTCTAGAGGTCTACTTGAAACAAAATCAGAAGAAGTAAAGGGAAGTTTGCAAATCTTTCCCATTTGACAGGCATCACACAACTGATGACTTGTCTTATTGATAACTATGGCTTTATTCCTTGATACCTGCTGGAGAATATCTTGGTGAGGATGACCTAGCCTCATGTAACACACCTCATCACTTGTAGCTTGTTGTCTAGATGAATAACAAGCTATGAACTGCGAATTCTCCAATAGATACAGATTATTATGGCGGCTGCCTTTGGTGAGGAGATGTTTTGTCCACTTGTCCTTAACAATTACACCATCAGAATCAAACTAAAAAACACACGGATTATCAGCAGTAAGTTTAGAAACAGATAAGAGAGGTTTAGTAATTTCAGGACAAACAAGAACATCCTGTAATGGCAAGTTACCTTGGAGGCTTGGAAGAACAGCAGAGCCAATATGTGTTATAGGCAAGAAGTCTCCATTACCAACAATTACTGCATCATCACCACTATAGGGTTGTGCAGATTGAAGGTGAGCAGTAGAGTTAGTAATATGTGAAGTTGCTCCAGTATCAGGGTGCCATTCATTGCCAGAACGTGAGTTATGATCAGAAACACGCATTGCAACAAAAGCATTAGTGAAATCTTCACACTGATAAGCATGATCAAACCTCTTGTAACACTTATAAGCAGAGTGGCCATGTGTTGCAGATCTGACAAGTAGGTCGAGTCCCTGATTCAGAGGAAGAGCCATTAGAGATCTGTTGATGGAAACCCCTTCCTCTGGTAGAATAGTTGCCACGACCATGGTTTCCTCCTGAGCGTCCACCTCCTCTACCACCACCACGATTGGAGTAATCCCTATCTTTAGTGAAAGCCAAGTGAGGTGAAACAGCTACTCGTTCTGCATAAGCCTGAATCTTGTCATCAAAGTTTGTCAGCTTGAACTCAACATCTTCAAACCTCATAGGAAAGGTATCCATAGATCCTTCAATCATGGTCGAGATAGTTTCATATTCCTTACCTAAACCATTTAAAACTCCATAGATCTTCTCATTCTCAGGCACAGTATAACCAATAGAATCGAATTGGTCGCATATTTGTTTGACAGCGTTGAGATACTCAGACATAGTTTTTCCTTGTTTAGAAACTGAGTTTAAACGGCGCTGAAGATCACTTTTCCTAGAAGCAGAGGTACGATTGTATTTCGTAGCTAAAGAAAACCATACCTCTCTGGATGTGTGAAGACCATAAACAGATCTGAGAGATTCTTCAGATAACGAGCCAAACAACCAACCCATAATCTTCTGATCATTACGAACCCATGAGATGAAGTCTGGATTTGGCATTTCAGATACTTGGTCTTCATTTCTGACAGTGATTGTTGGTGAAGGGCAAGGTGTACCACCGGTGACATAGTCAAACATCATCTGATTGTTGAGCCATGTTTCGAACTGAATCTTCCAAAGCAGATAATTTGTGGAGCAAAGCTTCAGAGTAACACAATGCGGAAAACTTAAAGAAGAAGATGAATCAGAAACGTCAGCCATGGTCGACTGAGCTCTGATACCATGTAAGTATTTTAAAGACTGATGTTGAAGAGAAAATCTTTATAAATGTTTCTGCTTAACCTTTATAAATTACATAGAAAGGTTTATATAGAAGAGCTTAAAGAGAAGCACACGTGATTGCTTGCAGACAAAGAGAATCAAATTTGTGTTGTTGTTTAATACAAATTTGTTATGCAGAGGCACACGTGATTGTTGTTTAATAAGAATGCAGGTCACAAAGCAAACAAGTCGCTGAGACACTCAAACCCCAGCTCATAAGCTTATCCCTAGTTGTGAGTTGGCCCCAAAAAACAAGCCAGAGGATGAAGGCTTGCTTGGGAATGCGATATGAAAACCAAAAAAAAATTATGCCAGGGAACTTGCAGAGGTGGAGGATTCAGTGATACCCAAGTCTTGGAGGAGCTTAATAGAGCTGGGGGATTAGAGGTAGAGTTCCTCCATAGAAAATAATCCGGCTCTGTAAAATCCGGAGAGACAATAGAGAAGGCTGCAGGCAAGGCAGTGCGAAGGAGCATGGCAATTCGATGACGACTTCGTGGAAGAATCCACGAACCATCCATAATTGCATGCGAAACAGTAGCAAGATAGGGTAAACATGTTACTTGTGCCAAGGCTGCTTGTGAGATCAATCAAAGGACCAGATGAAGACCATTTGTCATGCCAAAAATAAGCTGAAGAAATTGAGATAATATGGCATGACAAAAAGGGTCTTGCAAGGTCTTTGCACTTGACAATTTTCGTCCATAACCAACTCCCAGCATACTGAAAATCAACATCCCAGAATAATCTATCTCTGATTAGTCTTTTAGAAACCACTTCCGGCGAAAAGGAGTCCTATAAGCTTCAAATCAAAAACCGTATTGATATACTCAAGCCTCCTCAATCCTAAACCAACACACTCTTTTGATAGACAAATAGACTCCCAAGCAACTTTAGCTCCTCTTGCATAGTTCGATGCACCACTCCACAAAAAATCACTACGAATCCTTTCCAAGGTGAGAAGGCATTGCTTAGGTAATGGGAACACCGCAGCCCAAACATTTATGACACTGTAGATCACTGATTGGATCAGCTGGAGGCGTCCTGCAAAAAACAAATGCGTTACATTCTAAGTAGATATTCGAGCAATGACTCTTTCAATCAAGAGGCTTCATCTTGTGGAGGGGGGAGAGGAGATGAAGCCCTAGATATCTCACCGGGAGAGAGCCTTCCGTGAGTCCAAACCTGGAAGCAAGATGCCGAGAAGTGAGTAGATTATTCCCATCAAGGAACATGCTTAACTTCTTCAAATTCAGATATCGCCCTGATGCAAAATAAAATTGCTTGAGAGTATCCAGAATCCCTACAACTGAATCTCCTGAACCCTCGAAGAAGATGAGAACGTCATCCGCGAAGCTTAGATGAGTTACAAGAGGGTCCAAGCAAAGAGGATGTGGCTGCAAAATTCCTTCACTTACACCTTTTCCAGATTATTCGATAAAATATCCATGGCAAGAACAAAAAGTGAGGACGAGATAGGATCTCCTTCACCAATGAGTTCTCCATTTATCACAACAGAGTAATGTGGAGAAGAAATATACGCAGCAGTCCAGTTGACAAAGACCTGAGGAAGATCCAGAGCTTCCAAAATATTCAGGAGAAAGGACCAATCCAAATTGTCAAAGGCTTTCGTGAGATCAATCTGTAGTCATCCTCTACTAGTGGGACCTTGTTTGTTTCACATAGAAGCTTACCCTTTACAAACTCATCTTGATTCACTTGGACTGCATCTGGAACAAAAAGCTTTAGCCGATAAGAAATAATTCGAGAAATGACTTTGTAGACTGTGTTACAACACGAGACTAGCCGAAAATCCGATAGCTTTTCTGCTCCTGTAAAATTTGGCACTAAATATATAATATTTTCATTGACATGTCTCTTCAAGGAAGGCTCCAAGAAGAATATCCAGAATGCAGAGCAAAAATCTGGCCCAACAAGCTCCCAAGAATGAGTAAATAATTCAGCCGGGAAGCCATCTGGGAAGCCATCCGGTCATGGTGCTTTGCTTTGAGTCATATAACACAAAGCATCTCTAATTTCCTCCGTAAAAAGTTGACCTTCCAACAAGTCATCGCAACGAAATGAGTAAAGATTTCTTATGTGACTTACAAAGTAAGGAGTGACCTTTGGATTTTCGGAACCAAGAAGACTCTTATAGTAGTGAACCACTATCTGCTTCATAAGCTCATGATCTTAGAAATTGTTACCACTTTCATCTTTGAACTAGCGAATACATTTCCTAGAAAAGTAAGTCAACACTGATTTTTGAAAACAATCCAGTATTGGAGTCACCATCTGAAAGCCAAGCCATCTGATTCTCGACTTGAGTCTGAAACACGTTTGCTCTGCAACAGAGAAAACTAGCAACTGATCTCTGGCAACTTTTTCTTCTTCAACTAAAAACTGAGTATGGCTAATTATGACAAATTGATTATGAACCGATAACAAATGCTCATAAGCCTCCTTAGCTCTGGGCTGGCTGTTACCAAAATTGTCAGAATTGATACCTTTGCAACAAATCTTAGCAGCACGAATTCGAGAATATAGAGATGACATGGAAGATGCCTGGGAAGAGGCATTGATCATGCGTCCTGAAATAGCTGCTTTAACTCAGGATGAGAAGTTACAAAATTTTCTTAACATATTCAATGTCAGTTTACCCAATGATGACAAACAATTCACTTATCTCAATAGACTGTATCAACATGATCACCGTTTAAAATTTGACTTCCAACAAAATAGTTGTCTCAAATTTGACTTCTTCAACATACATCCACAAGACAATAAAGAGTCTCTTCTTTGGTTGGCTCAACCAAACATATTGTCAAATGTAAAGTTTTTGGACTCTATTAGTTAGCAACTTAGCATTGTTTAGTTTGTGTTGAAGCCGAAAACACTAATAGCCCAATTAATTGGGCTTTGTAAAAATATTAGTTTTTTAGAAAAATATTGTAGGTATTTAATTGATTTAGAAAAGATATAATTATTATCAATCAAATAATATGAAGTTGATATTATTATCAACTAAATACGATTTCAATATATATTGAAAATATTAGGAAAATATTTTGGATGTATTATAATCTAATCGAATAATATTAGGAAAATACGATTTCTTTTAGGTTCATAGATATACATTTTTAAAATATATATTAGTTTAGAGTATCATGTTGATTGTTGACCAAAAAGAAAAAACATTTAGAGTATCATTGTTCTATGGGAAGCAATGAACGTGGAAGTATTACTTGCACATATCAAGATTTTCATATAACTTTATCATTTAAAATCCATTTTTTTTTTTGTAAAAGAAATACTGACCAGTTAAGAACTTGGAATATCCCGTGAAGATCAAGATTAATATGCAAGTGAGTGTCATTTATAGGAAATGAGATATTATATCGATCATTGAGAGGAATAATGTTACTTAAGGAAAGTGGAAGCAAATCACGATTTCACATTAAATATAAAATAATCGAAGTTTGGTAATCTGATTGTGTATTTTTATAACTCGATTATGGTAATATATTTTGAGTTAATGCCAAGAGAAACAAAAATTTAAAAAAAAAGAAAAAAAAATCCGTAAGGTAATGTTTTTGAATATAAATAAAATGCTGAAAACTCAACTTGATGGTCACACATCACACAAATTTAACTTCCATAATATATATAAGAAAATACAGAAATAATAGCTTCCAATAAAAACACTCTAGAAACTAAAATTTTCAAAAACATTTAAAAATTCGATGTCGCTTCAAAAGTTTGACCGAAGTTCCAACTTTCGGGCGCAACATTATAAAACGTCATGCTTCTACCATCACTGGTCCGAATCACAAACGAGATCCTTTGTCCCACTAAACCTACACCTGTCTGCCAATTTTGTCCCCAATTCCTCTGCATAGAGATCCAATTACTATTATCTCCTTTAATAGCCACGTTAATTACATCTCCTACCCCACCAACGTTATACACCAAAACCATGATAAAGTACGGATTTCCCTTGATCTCAAACCTCACACCACCACTCTTCTTACACATCACTCGCCGGAATTTCACCGGAACTATCCCTCCTCTGTATTCCGCAATAGAAATGAACATTTTCATCGATAAATCGAAGTGTTTGTTAGGAGGGTTGCACCAATGGTATTGAATCGGTTCGGCGTAATTTGGTGGGCAGAAATTAGTGGCTGTGATTTTTATTGTACCGGCTTTAGGTTTGCACCATTGTGAGTTCACACACATGATCTCAAAACAAGCACCACAAGTTTGGCCGTTGTTGAAGAGTGCCGTGCTTAGCGCCGCCGTCTCTAAGCCATATCCTTCTTTAAATAAATCTCCGTAACCACATGCTCCTTCTGTCACACCAAATATTAAAGGGATTAACATATTACTACTACATACGAATTAATTATATTTAAAATACCAATGATTACAATAATAATATTTTTATATTTTTATAGGCAAATGAATGCAGTTGTATATAATTTATGGTTTCAATCGGTAACCCCATGGAATAATGGTTGGATGAAAATTATGACAAAAAAAAAAACAAAGTGGACTAAAAGGGTAATTAAACAGGGAAAAAATGTACATTTACCTAAAAAATGGTATGTAATGAATGAATTTTTTTTTACTTAGTTATCATAAATCTTATGGAAACAAAGAATGAATAAATCTAAAACGTTTAGGAAGAAAAAGGTATCATTGGATCTGCGAAATTGCATAAACATTTTATCATTCCACGTATTACTACTATATAAATACCAAAAATGTATGTAATGAAAAAAAAAGGAATAAAAAAACAAAGGGTAATTATACAGAAAAAAAAAAGTAATTTAGCTAAAACAATGTATGTAATGAATTTTTTTTTTTTGTTACTTATCATAAATCTTATGGAAAAAGGAATGAATAATTTTCCCATGTTGTAAACACTTTCACCTTGTTTTATATTGAACACTCTTTATAAAAAAAAAAACAAGGAATGAATAAATCAAAAACGTTTAGGAAGGAAAATGTATCATTGGATCTGCGAAATTGCATAAACATTTTATCATTTCACGTATTACTATTTACAACTATATAAATACCAAATATCTGATTAAAAGAATATATTATATATATATGACTAATTAGACACTAGCTATAATCAAAGTAATATAAAATACTAACGCATGGTTTCTCCGCCGCCAATGTCGCCGTAAAACGTCGCGTGTGCGTCGTTCCATGTAGAGTGGATATTAGTAAGGCTTACATGAGCTAACACAAGCTTTGCCACCGATACAAAAATCGCCAGTAGCACAACAAAAGTCATTGATCGATTCATACTATTTTTTTCTCCGAGTTGAATAATAATTGTAGTGAAAAAGAAGAATGATTATTTATAAGAGAATATGAAACGTTCGTGTGATGTTTTCGAATTTAATAGATTTGTAGTTTAAGGAAATCATGGGAATCAGCAGAAATATATTGTGCCTTATTAAAAGCTTTGAGATTCATTGCATAATTTTTAGTATCGGGGAATTAAGTATTAGAGATTTAGAATCAAATAAAGTCGCTTTGTTATTGGATATGTATATTCACCGTACTTATGTACTCCCTATGTTTCAAAAAGAATGATTTTCTAGTGTTTTTTTCTTGTTTCTTAAAGATTGATTTCTTAGACTATTAAATTTACTTTTAATAGTTAATATCAATAAATTGTAAACTTCAAGAAATATTAATTGAAATTGTCTGAATTGTTAGAATTTCTATTGGTTAATATATATGAAAGAGTATTTAAGGTAGAAAAGTAATGTATTTATTACTAAGTATTTATTGTTTCTTAATATATGTGAATTACTTAAAAAATAAATCTTTTTGATACCGAAGGAGTAGTACTTTCTTGAGCGATAACCAGAAATTGATACGTTTCAAAAAACAAATGTTATATATAGGTTTTTTTTTCTTAATTGATTGCATTTAAATTAAAACTGGCAAGAAGGCCTTAGTGTTTTATAAGAGCCCATTCTAGTAACCCATACAAGAATATAATTGAACCCAACGAAAATTTAAGGAGCCCATGATTAATTCCACTTAGAAGAGGAAGAAGAGGAAAGGTTATCGGTGGCTTAAAAAGATGAAGTGGATGTGATGTTGTAGATAGATGAAGAAAATGTAGATATCGATAGATGTGGATTTGAAATTCCATTTTTGGGCTAGTACAATTAAACTCTATAAATTTATAATATCAAGAATAAAATATTTTATTAATTTATACACATTAATTTAAGGGTGGTTTAAAAAATATGATAGTTTTTAAGTTTTTATTAGAGAATTGGATAGTTTAAAGTAGTTCTGGGCGTTCAGGTACCCGGACCCGATCAGGTCGGGTCTTTCGGGTTTTCGGATCTACGGGTTTATGGGTAGAGGTCCCATTCGGGTATTTCTAAATTTCGGGTCGGGTTCAGTTCGCGTTCGGGTGGTTCGGGTAAATTTTTAAGGAACCGATAGTTACCCGAATACCCATTGGTTATAATTTGGATCAGGTATTTTGTATCCGAAATATTCAAAAAATAACCGAAGTAACCAAAAAATACTCGAAGTAACCAAAAAGTTATCCAAACTAACTAAAAAAGTAACCTAAAAAT
>VBRH01001708.1:3716-15712 GCA_014578085.1 Cardamine resedifolia
AAAAAATCTCTCTCAAAAACTCAAATAAAATTCAGTAATCATGTGTCACTAAAGCAGAATGCAAAAGGAGACCAGATTCACATCCTTGGAAGGTAAACACATTCTCAGACCATTCAACAGTTCCCCGAAATTTTCTAGCAGGGAAACACTCAATCAAAACCTCTGCACACCAAATCTCCGTTTTACAATCCTTAGTATAAATCTTCCACCAAACTGTCACTCTGCTTCCTCCGTCAGGGTTTGCCACCGAAATAAGATAATTAGAGTAAAGTTTTTCAAGTCCCGAAACCCTATACCATACGACACTACCACCGCAACGTAGCTCCCCTTTAAAAACCCTTGTTACGCACTGTGATGGAGAATGATTCTCTAGCTTTACGTACCCAGCAAACAGTCGAGCCCAAACGAAGTCCGGTTTTAACGCGATAAATTTGTCTTCCCATCTCTGTTATTTTGGGCTCCCAAGTTTGTGTCTTTGGGTAGTAAACTTCTCCATAACTCGCGGTGTTATTGTACCTGATTATTTTTTAGTGTTATGCTTGATCTAAGAATTCCAGAACCGGTTTTAAATCCTTAAGAACCGCTTTAAAACATTCCCAATTTGGCTAGATATCTCCAAAATCGGAAAACTTACCGATCAAATTCCGATCTTCTCAGACCTCGGATTGACAAGCGATTGGTGGCTTTGAAACTATGAGGTTGAGACCTTTCTAAAGTAGTATAGATCGAAGCCTAACTCTCCCTGAAAATAAATCCAACATTAAAGAACTTGAAGCTCACTTTCATGGAGGAAGATACAGAATGAGAAGAAAGGAAAGCTTACGAAGCACAGAGAACGGGGCTGAGACGAATAGAGGCAAAGGCTAACACAACCCAAGAGAAAAAACGCCCTAAATCACTATAATTCCTGGGTTTTAGTCTTGGAAATAGATTGAAACGGAGATGGCAATAGACGTCTCTTTCCCACATTTACATGATTTTGCAACCAATCCCTCTTTTATTTGCTATTTACAGATTTGTCTTTTAACTTCTGCATCAATTAGAAAACACCCTGCGATTTAGACAAACTATAAACTTTTAAATTGGTCATTTTAACCCTAAATCTACTTTTTTTTTTCCTTCAAATTTTGGGATGTTACATTTAAAATCCCTTAAATTCCTTAATCACCCAATGGCATTTACCCCATAGCGATCAACGACTCCAAAAACTTGAGTCCGTAAATCGATACATGAAAACATAATCCCAACTTTACAAATCATTGCAATATACGTTCATAATTTTAAGATTTGATTTGGTTTCGGATTGGTGAATTTCTATTATGTTTGGTTTTCTTACTTATCCTTTCCTTTCAATTTCAATTTTAAATATATTAAAACTGATTTTTGTTTTTATCAAAAAAACCATTGATTTTTATTAAAATTTTTTTTGGAAATTTGTAATTGGTCGCCTCTCGAGTTCGATTCACCCATTATATACTTTACACACATTCAGAACCTAGGTCCAAATGATTCACATGATAGAGGATACCCAACAATCTACCTTATCTCAAGATTGTCTAAGCAAAAGGTTGAAAATAACTGAGTTATTAAAAAAAAATTTGAAAAAAAAATTAGTTATTTCACCATCATGTAAAATAGGTGTCCTTCACAAATATGTTTAAAAATTAGTAATAACACTTTTTCATATTTTAAAAGTCTACAAAATATGATCTAATAAAGTAATGTTATCATTCTGTAAAGCTCTAAAATACTGCTACGTATCTTCCATAAATATGATATTTTATCCATTCTCTAGTTTCCCTCTTTTAGATTATTTTGTTTCTAACATCTAATATTAACTAATATAAATTAAAATTTTCTTTAAACATGTTTCCCAAAATCAAACCCCATTGACTAAAACTCTGAATCTCCACGAAATGTTTAAAAATATACTTTCAAATCACATACTTTTATTTCGTAGAAACATATACTCAAAAACAAAAACTAATACAATGAATCTAATATAAATTTAAAAATGCTTAAAATAACCTTTAATCTTATCTAATATAAATTAAAATTGCTTTAAAAATGTTTCCCAATACTCAAACCACATAAGACTCAAACTTTGAATCCCCACGAAATTTTTAAAAATATACTTTCAAATCAAATACTTTAAAATAGTAGAAAATATACTATTAAAAAAGAATCTCAAACTAACACAATTAAAAAAAAATAACAAGATTTGTCTACAATGGCTTTGATCGCGCAAATATCTATAATTTTGAGATAGCAAAAATCCTTCCACCACATTTTTATTATATTTGAATTTAATATAAAATATTTTCCACGACATATCACATAAATCTCATATTTTACTCTTCAATATATCTTCCATATTTTCAAATTCCATTCTGATGATAAAAACCCTAAAAAGTCTGCGGAACTTTTTTCCTTGCGCTGCCAACTTCAATCAACATAATTTCCACGGACACATCGATGTACCCATCATTAGCTATGTCTTCACTTTTGCTTAACTTGCATGTAACTACCATCTTAATATTAACAAGCCTGCAAGATAGCATTAGAACTTCATGGACACCTTCATATTTAACCCTTTCTCTATAGGGCATACGTAGACTCATCTATCGTCCCAACCTTCATAGCATATTATTGTTGCAGCAACTGTATGAGTCTTCAGACATTCTAAAGCTTGCTCTAGAGTCTCATACCTAAACACGTCTGTTATCTGGAACTTTGTTTCATCGGGAAAAAGTGGCTTTGGCAAATTGAAATTAAAAGGCACTTTCCTCTCTTCATCATTGGCTATTGGTATGCCCTGTGACTCTTGCAAATTTGAATCCATCATATAGAGCATACACGTAGCAACTGTTAACGTCATGGTTTATTACATCCAAATCTTATGTGATGTTTTGTTTTGTACATGTTGGCACACATACAGTTGATTAGCTCTTCAACAATGTTGCATGGACAGATCTACAATTATGAGCCTTTGATGTTTTTGTTATATTTTTATGCTAAATCATGGAAAATAAATTGTAGAAAAATATCTCTATTTAGTAAAAAAACATAAGATATATTTGTTTCAATATAATATTATTAAAAACTAAATAAAATAATCATGTTGCAATAACTTGATAGTATTTGAAACTCTATCGATGAATCTGCAAATTTTTTAGTACCCATCAAAATCTTTGTTATATATATTTTTGATTCAAAAATAACTTATGTAAAATAAATATGAAAGAAGTATATTTAATGCGTTAGAATCAGATAAAAATTAAAAGCAATGTAATCTAAAAGTAAAATTTAGAATCAAACTCTTACCATTATTTTGTGTCAATTGATTTTTCAATTCATGCAAGAAAATAAAAACATATAGTAAAGTTTAAATTTTGAGATATGATGAGTAGGATAAGAGAATTAATATTTATAGGATATGAACTGATGGAAGTTACATTGTAAGAATTGTTGATTAATTCACTGAGGTACAAGTTTTGCACACAAGTCAAAATAGTAGTTATGAGCTATAATGGTAATTTTATTAGAAAACAATTGTTCTAATTAGTTTTAGATAATATATAATTAAGATGTTTTAATATAAATTAGCTATTATTTTATATGTGTGGAATATTATTTGAAATATTATTTTAAAGTAAAGTATTCAATAATGGCATGGTGAACTAATTTATCTTTGATTTTTTAATATCTTTGAATAGGAAGATTTATATTAGGATGGTGAGGAATTTTAAATTACTATAATTTACTATGGAAAAACGATTACCACCTACACCAACTATAATATACTATGGCAAGTCCTTCTTATATATATATTTTCAAAAATCGAATGTGATATAAATTATTCATATTATATGAGAGTAAAATATATAAAGAAGTATCCAAATATGTTATAGAAGTAATGTTATAAAAGTAATGTTACAATTTAGTGGAATTTCAAAATGCTGCCACATATCCCCACAAATATGATATTTTATCCCTTCTCTAATTTTTTTTCTTTTAGATTCTTTTATTTCTAAAATTTAATCTTATCTAATATAAATTAAAACATTTGCTTTAAAATGCTTCCCAAAAATCAAACTGATAAAGATGGTTTTTTATGCAAAAAAAGGTATATCAAACACCCTATGTACGTTGAGTACTTTAGGGGCCGAACCACAAAGAAATAGAATTACCGCAGTAAGATTAGAGATTTTGAAATTCAAACTAAGCAAATTAGAAATATGATTTTTGGTTTAAAACTATTTCAAATAATAGCGGAAAATAAATAAAACGGTTTTAATAACAACTCCACTTGGTTTAGTTAGTTTTGTTTAGTTACTTTGTTGATTGATTTTCACCATAAAACATACTGGGGATTGGACATTGTGCATTTTTCTTTCTCACGTCTTAAATTCAAAATCCTTTAACGAACACAAGAAAAAAACTTTCAAGGGGATTGGACATTGTGCATTTTTCTTTCTCATGTGTCTTAATCAGACAAGAGTGAGTGACTAGTATTTCTGGTCCAGCATCAAACGTCGGTAGTGATTGCAGTGTACGGCCAGATGCTCATCTTTTGGTAGTTTCCACCATGTTTTCTATGATTACTTAAAATGATAAAATAATAAAACTCTGCTGCTAAAAACGTATAAAACAAGAAAGAACCGTGATGAACAAGTTTCTAATATTTGAATTTTTTTTATTTTTTGATAATATTAACTAAAATATTGGATCTTATTGTTTGATAATCTTAATGTATTGATTTTGTTTTATATATGGACGTTTGAATAATTATATTTCTAATATATAGTGAAGGGAACATCGGGACAGGAGGAAAAGAAGCGAATATATATATTACAATATTTTTTCATTATTATTACTTTTTATGTTTAAGGAAGTTTGATTTTCTGAATATTTCAAACAGATTAAGAAACAATGAATATACTATTTTTTACATTAAACATGTTCTAATATACATAAACTAATAGCAATGCAACGATTCAAACATTTTCAATTAATATTTTTTAAGTTTACAAATTTTTAATATTAACTGAAAAAAATGTATTTAAAAGTTTAGAAAATGTAAAAGCTCAAGAATTCAAATTTTTTGAAATGAAGGAGTAATACTTAGCTTTCTTTATCAATTTCTACTAGATCGTGATATGAGTAACATTTAAAAATGAGCATAAACATTATGACTCGATTTGTAAGAAACCCATAACTAGAGTATCCGCTGGAGAAGAAAACATCAATATGGAATATTTGATCAGAACATCTTTGAAAGTAAAAATATTATCTGCGTGCGATTTTGGTTTGGCTTTTATGTCTAGTTTTTTTTGATAAAATTTCTGTTTTGTATTGATAATGGATAGTTACGAAAGGGGATACAAAGTGATAGGAGATACAAAGTTGCCTTATAGCCGACAACAAATCGGACCGAAAAGACTTTATGTCTAGTAGTCTACCATTAATTTTTCATTTTATTTTTGTCACTTCGTTATGAGACGTGGTGAATAGGGAGCATAATACCTGAACGTGAAAGAGAGAAGTTATCGAAAGATGTAGTAAGGTGGACTTACTTGGCGTTGACGTAGATCAGATTGTGTGATACGAATAACCAATAAACTTTTATTTTGATCCATTTGATTTTTTTTTAATTATGATTTATAATGTTTGACGGGAATGGAACGAGAAATGGCATACGGCTATTCAACATTCTACAAACTATATATCTTGTTCCAATTATAAAAAACATCAATTTGCAACAAAGTCATTTCACTTCTATATAAAGACTCGTCTAAGTTTTGGGAGATTCTCCAGCTATAGTTTATGCGTTAGAAGTTTTTCAAATAGGACTTGATTTTTTTTTTCTTTCTCTTTTTTTTTTCCTTTTTTTAATATAAATATTCTTTTGTTGATTACTAAATTTAATATTTAAGAAAAAAGAGAGAGAAAATTTCAAAAAGAAAAAAGAAAAAAAAACGAAAACGAGAAATTATCAAACGGACCAAACACCAAACGCTAAAAGCTTGACTTTATTTCCAATTTTCAAAATTAAGACCTGGCTATCGACTTTGAACTTTGAACTTTGAACTGATTTGCCATGTAGGATTTTCAACATTAGGGTTTCAGTATGAAGAAGCTTTTATTATAAATAAAACGGAGTTTGCCTCATTAGTTATAAATTTATAATAAAAATTAAATAACCGACATACCTTTAGGTCATATTCTTATTATTATTTCCTTTTGCATCTTCCCAAAAGCCGTGATTGTATTTATCAAAAAAAAGAAGAAGCCGTGATTGTATGTATAAACATCGCTATAACAATACTAAACTGGAAGCGTATATGTAGTGCGCAACACTATTCGTCTGGTTCCATACTAACGTGGATTTACTAGTTAAAATAACCATATATTACTATATTTCATCCGTTTCAAAATATACAATGTTTTAGCTAATATGTAGCGAATTAAAAAGTTACTTTTATTTTTAATAAATATTATTTAATATATAAAATTAAAATAATTTATCTACTTATTTATAAACTGTAAAATATTATTAGCTACATAAAATTCAATAAAATAGAAAATTATCTAGATAAATAAAAATATTTTATATTTTGATCCAAACATCTTATATTTTAAAACGGAAGAATTATTGTTTATGATTTAATTAATCTAAAAGAGAATCTAGAGGATACAAGCATCAGGACATGACCACTAAATAATACTCCTATATAGTATAGACCTATTTTCGAGTCGAGCAACCTAAACTTCTTTTTTCCCACGGACAACAATTAGGGTTTCAAGTTTTTTTTTCTTGTGCCATCTCTATAAACAAACCATTCTTACAACATGTTGGTCTTTTCTCCCATCATCCAGCCTCCGATGATGCAACAACAAGTGTTCATCAATTTCCGAGGAGAGGAAATTCGCCACGGCTTCATCAGCCACTTCGTTGCCGCCTTTGAACTAAACGGAATAAATTTCTTCATAGACAAATATGAACAAAAGGGAAAAGACCTTACACATCTCTTCAAAAGGATCGAGGAGTCGCAAATCGCACTAGCAATATTTTCTGGGAGATATGCACAATCCAAATGGTGTTTGAACGAACTGGCAAAAATGAAAGAACTCGCAGAAAACAACAATTTGAAAGTTGTTCCCATATTCTACAAGGTGAAGGTAGATGATGTGAGAAATCAAAAGGGAGAGTTTGGTCGTAATTTTTGGAATTTAGCAAAAGCTTCAAGTGGTGAGGAGATCAAGCAATGGAAGGAAGCTTTGGAGTTTGTTTCCTACAAGATGGGGTTGGCATTATGTGAAAACAGGTATTCACGTGACCTTCAACTCTTTTTATCGAATATTAAAGAATATTACATATGCAAATTTTGTTCTTGTTTGTCAAGACAGAAAAGCTAATTATAAGTCAGCCATGTGTGATAAACCACGCGACTGAATATGACTTCTGACCAACCAACCATAAACGGCACAAGTAGTCTCTTGGAACTCCAATTAAATTTGAAAAATTTGAGCCAATTAAAAGAAACTTAAAGTAAAATTACGTTTTCACATTTTGTTTTCCTTATTTTACATTTTAACCGTGCTATGTTACTTTGAAGTTTTCTCTTTTAGTTGCATATGTTAAGAACATAATCATAGTGAAGTATAATATTATGGATACAAGTAGGCTTATGCATAATAACGGGATCCGATTACTCGAATCGAAATCGACCCTAAGAAAATGGCTCAAATCGGGTTTGGGTATGCTTAATTTACCCATCGGATCCTAAATTCATATATATGTGGGTATCGGTTGGGGATCGTGTATTATCCGACACCCAAAATATAATATGTTAAAACATATATATGTTTTTGGTGTTTGGTAATTTTGGGTACTTTAGTATTACAAATTTTTACGGGTATGAATATTTTTGAGTATTTTGGGTAAAATTTACCCAATTCGGGTATAATATATCCAAAAATACTCGAATCGATTTGAATCCAAAAATTTCCAAGTTTTTACGGGTAACAATTTTTTGGATCCGAACCGATCCGAACCGACCCGAACCCGAATAGAATCGACTCGAACCCGATCCGAAACTCTATGGGTATCTATATGGGTATAAAACTTTTTTACCCAAAATATCCGAACCCGATCGGTTCTCCTATCCGAACCCGACCCGAATATCCGAATGTCCAGACCTAGATATAAGGAATTAAGGATATCTAAGAAATTAAAGTCTGAATTTTTTTTCTTCTTTCATCTTGCCTAAGTTATGAGATATTGTTGTCTTAAGTAAGTCAATAATTTTCTTTATATATATTATTTAGAAAATCACATATATTTTATTTTGCTTCGTTTTGTACTTCAAAATTCTTATATAAGATAAATATCACCAAACTTTACACATTTTACATACATATAATTAAATAAACATAATAGATAAATATAGCCAAGAGATTATTTACTTGAATCCGATCTTGTGTAGGACCTAAACAATAATTTTCGATAACGCTTGTTGTTCATCTGCACGCTTCATGCATTCACGGTTGACCTTTATTTTTTCTTCAAACTTTTGCCAACCATTCCTTAGACTTGGTAATCTTAAAATCCATATGCGTACATGTAATAGAATACAAATGAAAAAGAGAGGATAAGATGAAACAATTATACTCGCAGAGTGAGAAAAAAAATCCTTATTTAAGCGGAAAGAAAACCCATATTTATACGAGAGAAATCCTTGATATTTATAACCAAGACAACATGTCAACTATCGTTGGTTGTCTTTATCGAAAAGAAACTATTGTTGGTTGTCTACCGATCACCTTTGATATAAGTGGAAGAGTTGTAAGAAAATAAAGAATTGCGAAGAAAAGTTGTTTTTGAGAGAAAGTCTTATCATTTTTTGGCTTCCAACTTCTAAAAGTCCAGGTATATATACTATATATGCTTATATAATATATCATGTAAAGCACAAAGTCGTGTTTACGATTCTGTCATGGTGGTGTTCAATGACAAGAATCAAAGATTTATTTAGGTAGGCCGTAGGTGATATGTTAAAAGTTAAAAAAATAGCAAAAAAATACTTAAATACTAATATAAAATTTCGAAATTATAGACCAAACGCTTATGCAACATAAATAGATATACATTTGATAGATTAGAATCCTCATGTCTAAGTAGCATGATATAAAAGAAAACCATGTGTTCAATAACACTTAAATAACAAGAATAAACTCGTATAAAAATTTAAAATTATAAAATTAGATATCTACATATAAAAATAAAAATTTATAATGAAAAATCATATATTTTATTATAGTTAAATAAAAAGTAAATTGTCCAAAATACTATATCTACTTTTCATCACTTGGACAAACGAATGTTTTCTCAAGTTCTTAGATATGGCATTTCTTTTACTCTCCAAAATGCTCAAAATTCATTATTATTCACCTAGATTTTTTAATTTTAATTTTTTTGTCATTTTCCATATTACGTTTTCTAGGGTCATCGAATGCAAATAGTCTCTCATAAATCACACAGTACATGTAGTTAACCATCAAAACTGTGTGAAGAATTCATGTTGTACATTGAAAAAATGCACAATTTCGTCTCAGCAATATTCTATAATTTTGAATAGTTCTTTTTGATAAAGGGTTTTTATAATTTTGCCTTGTTTTATTAATAAAGGGTTTTACAATTTTGAATTGTTTTTAAAATTATTTAGTCAGGAAACAGTTATAGTTAATAGTTTTTCATCCAATACATATCTTTACATGAAAAGTTTTCATGCGATTCATGGACAAGTTCCTGTCTTTAGAGGATGGAACACGAAAATATTGAGAGAAATACAAAAAAATTGTGATTATATATTGTTTACGAGCAACAAAACTTCATATATTGTGGAGAAGCATGTCTCAAACAACCGAAATCACAGAACATGACTTGGTTCTGTCTGAATCCCGTTTGGATTGCAATTCAACCCAAATAAACCACATGATCAGAAAAGTATAGAAGGACTACCTCTTGAAAGCCGCAGCGAAACCGAATTGCAAAGATAGAGAAAAAGGACTTACCGGAATTGCTTGCGACGGTGAACATGACAAGCCCAAGAAAGAAGAAGCATATAACAACTTTTTAAGATTATAAAATATATATAGAACCCCACCCAAAGACATGACACGCACAAACATTTAGACTTATTATATATCATGAAATATGTTTTACTATCTAAAGAATATATATCTTATATTCGTGTCTTATTATATTGTACGAGTAAATTATCCTCTGAAATTCTAAAATCACATAGTAATTCACCGTTCAATAAGATACGAATAAAATTTATAACTTTTTAGATATTAAAATTCTTTAGGGAATAATATATAGTAAGTCTAAATGTTTATGCGTACCATGTTTGTGGGGGCCCATTTTAATTACTTTTTTCTGAAGAAAAAATTCGGTTGTACATATATTGATATGTGTTTATTGATTTAGATGTGCTTAATCCGGATCTTGTCTACATATTTCCTGTGAACACCTCTACATTGATTGCATTCACTTCCCTCTATATTCTTTGAAGAAGAAGACTATTTTTTTTTTTGAAATACCTTGTAATTATGATTATTTTATAGTTATCATCGATAGATATAGGTTAATAAGGCAAAAACAACGAATCACCATGCATATATACCATTTTCTTTTCTAATCAACTTTGTCTTTTAAATTGGCTTCTAGCTATTTCTAATTTATTGGTTTTGGTCATTCCCTTCTTTTAGCTCAGAGGCGGATTTTGTCAAAGAAATAGTTGAGGAGCTGAAGAGAGTACGGAGCATAATCCCAATAGAAGAAAGGAAAGATCACACTTTTGATCTTTCTTCAAGAAAGAGAGGGCATGTTATGAGTGGCCTTTATGACCTTCCCTGCTGCGAATCGACCAAAACCAGAAAATTCAAATGGATCGTCAAACAAATGCCCAAAAAGATCCAGGCGGATTACAGTGGTTGAAAGAGGCTACAATGGCAGGTTTGAACATAACTTGTGGGAGCCTAATGTGCCTAAAGAAATTAGTGAAGAACATAAAAGGAAATTTGGAGATTGTTTTTTAAAATCAGTTTGATAAAGAGTGGCATGGAATGGTGACTTAATATCCAAAGCCCCCTTCCATGATTCGGTACTGCCTTGGTCTGTGCCTCTATGGGTTGTTCTAGCTACATGAGTCTTATACTATATGGACTTGATCTTGTTTTAGATTATTATTATTTTTTTTTTTGGGCAAAGAGAAATATGAGATTTGTAAATATGGTTGAATAAAATACTATTTGTAAGTTTAAACATAAACATAATGAATAACCTATAATATGAAGTTTTTTTTTGTATTCTATATTAATTATGCAAAAAGGATAGAGCGTTTTGGACAAAAATGAATGGCCGAATAAATTAGACATTAATGTTAGAACTTACTTTGACGAAGGGGCTCATGTCACTTTTGGCTTTGCTGTTTTTTTCTGATATGTATTTGAATTTCATTTAGTAATGAGAGGCGCCAGAGGCTATTCCTTTCCAAACAAGATAAAAACAAGGAAGAACCTATGAAACGTCCGATATATATATTTTTTTTGTTTACATTAAACATTCAACAATAATATTCTCATAAATATTATTACACAACAAATACAACAACGGTTTACTGCTCAACACGAGCTAACCGTTAAATACACAGCGGAAGCAACATAAACACCCGAGTCCTAATCATCCTCTCTTCACCGCCTCGATTCCACGATCACGCCTTATCTTTACCTGCATCGTCCATAAGCGATGCATCAACATTTGGCTAACCAAACGTTGATGTGAGATTGATCCTCCCAACAACAGGCTACCAACAAGCACAAGCAAGAAAGCAACCAAATGATGTAACACAGAGAAGTAACCACAGCCGAACTGCCGAACTGCCGATCAGCCGAACTGCCGAACTGCCGATCAGCCGAACTGCCGAACT
>VBRH01001709.1:1158-13827 GCA_014578085.1 Cardamine resedifolia
ACCATTTCACATCTGGCTTCTAAATTTGTTTTCGTTTTATTTTCAATAGGTCTACTACTTCAAGATGTATCTGGCACTAGTTCTCCTCGGTTTCTTGCACGGCCTTGTATTCTTACCGGTAAGTCATAATCATTCAAACATTCCCCCATGTTAGATTTGTTGTTGTTGTTGTGACATGGGAGATAATTGGTTTGAATGATGAAGGTGTTCTTGAGCATGTTTGGTCCAGCTCCAAGACATGTAGAAGGGGAAAGGCAAGATCATCCACCTTCGGTTTCATCGCAGCTGTAACTGAATTAGGGTTTTGCGTTTAATTTATAGCATATAAATGGTTACCATAAGTTCAGTGCATAGCGAGGGAAAAAAAGAAGATCTCACCATAAATTTTTCTTTTGGGCTGGTCCGGTGTTATTGTTTTCGATATTACCAATTCATAATTTCTTATAATTTAGCATTCATCCGAGTGAGCCTCTCTCTGAATGAGAATAGTGTTAAGACAAACCATACGGTGCTGTGCAATCATATCTTTTGTTTTTGTTGAGAGGATAGCGAAGCGGATATTTTGTTTCAAGTTTGAAGTTTCTTCTTTTGTCATTGCTTCTCCGGCATTAACTTCAAAGATCTTTGGCTCGGTCGTCAGATTCTGGCAGTTGGCTAATTTCATAGCGCATACGTGATCATGAACTTCAGATTGTATCAGACGATTGTGCTCATAATAAAGTATGGTTCTTGATTCATTTTAGTCGAGTCAGTATTGGATAAAATCAAGAGTTACACCGGTTAAGGGAATCTGGCATATAAATAGCTGAGTTTTATATACAAAGAGATTTGGGTTTTACGCATTAAAGTTCTATATAATGATGATTTGAGTTTGAATGCGAAGAACAATGATCTTGAGATTACATGTTAACAATGAGCTTTATAAGGTAAACTATGAAGTAACAACAATGAAACAATGGTTTGAGTTTGAATGTGAAGAACAATGTTTGGTTGACTAAAACATTGTTCAAAAGCAAAAGATAACCATCTTAAATTCTTAATAGTCTGGTATTACATTGAACCCCCAAAAACAAAAAGATGCATTTAGTTCCTAATTATTATCCCTTACAAATATCCAAAATAACAACAAACCAGAAAATCTAAAGGGTTCAATAAACCAAAAGAGGAAATAGATTAATAATCTTAAGGGATTAAGCATTAGTAATGACAGAGGTTACCTCAAGCAAGAAGTTAACCTTTAGCATCAAAGGTTCGAAGTCATAAGCTTCCATCAACTTAAACTTGTCTTCAAGCTTCTTCTTCATATGGCCGGGAACCAAACTCCATTTCTTCTTCAAATATTCATCATCAATCACACGATCCAAAGCCTTCATAGCTCCAACAAGATATGACTTTTCAAACCAATCACTATCTCCCTTAACACCATCATCCTCAACCTCAACCTTACCCTTATTCTTCTTTGATGTCACAACATCATCACCCTTAGAAACAAGATCATTCATCCAAATTTTCTTACAAAGATCTGGGCATTTCAGATCATGATCTTTAGTGTAAGACACACCACTCTTCTTTTTTCCCACATACTTTGCTCTTCAAAGTCACAACTTTGAGGATGATGGTGTTAAGGGAGATAGTGATTGGTTTGAAAAATCGTATCTATGAAGGCTTTAGATCATGTGATTGATGATGAATATTTGAAGAAGAAATGGAGTTTGGTGGGCAGATGAAGAAGAAGTCTTGAAGACAAGTTTAAGTTGATGGATGCTAAAGGTTAACTTCTCGTAGTTTCCGAAATCGAGAGGAATTTTGTGACTAATCGATTTGAGATTTTAGGGTTAATGGGGAGTGTAAAAACTAGTACCGATTTATATAATTAATTAATAATTGTACTAATAAAGGCTGGCGTGATGTTTATTTTGTTAAATCAGAGTGACTTTTCCAATCTCACTGCGTGATGTTTATTTTGTTAAAGTAGAGAGAATTTTCCAATCTCTTAGGCATAATAATTAACCTTTTTTTTTTTTTTTATGACAAGGCTTGGGCAAAAAGATTGTTAGATTCGCTTTTATTTTTTTATCCGCTTCGGTTGATCCTAAAAATATAATTATCTATGGTATTACAAAGCAACACAAATTTTAAAATTTAATATCCGTTAAAAATAAAACAAATAATAAATATTAAAATTTTAAGAGGTGAATATTCACTCCCCTTCGATATATGTATACTAGAAATTGATCCGCGGTACACCGCGAGTGATAACTTTTTTTGTTATTGATGCAGATATTAGAAAGTATTTTCAAAATAAATATTAATAATACTATAGTTGTTTATAGTAGTTTATAGTAGTTTATAATAGTTTTATAGTAGGTTGTGATTTTTTAAAAAAGTAGATTTGAAATTTGGTTTTAGTTATGTTTTCATTTTTTTTGGATGTATAATTTTTATGAAAATTAAATAAGTATTAGTGAAATCATTTATAGTTGTGTTATGATTTTGTTACTGGTTCTTATGGATATTTTCTTCATCGATTGTGCATGTAGATTGAAATCTACTTCATCATCTCCGATATGAATCAAAGATAAGTAGTTATAATTTCTTTTTCTTGACAATCGGAATCCTTCTTTTAATGTATACCTTTTTCTTGTTAATCGGATTGTAATCGTTATTATATTTCTTTTTTTATAGTTGATTTCAACCGATTTTGGTAATCTCTTGTGTAGATGTTGTTTTGATTTTAAGTTTAACTGAGTAATTGATATCAATTACTGGTATCAAAACATTTGAAATTAGTAGAAGTTTAACTTATGTTGATTGAATGATATATCATGATAGCTGAACAATGAACATATTTGTTATCTTCGTAAAAATGAGCGACCATTAATTTTAAAATCTTTTTGTAAGTGTGATGTTACTTAATTCGAATTACCAAAAAAAAAAAAATTACTCACGAAACTGAATTTAGATAAAACACTCAAACTCATTCGAGATGTTGATTGAGCATAATCATTCATCCATATGATTTACTTCAGTTTGAGTGTTTTTAATATCGAATAATCAATTCTGCTATAAGTTCTAGGCTGATATATATGTAATGAGATAGCGCGGATGAATATATATATATATATATATATATATATTTTTAAATTTTGTTATTATTTAATATGATTTTATAAAATTTCTTTCCATCAAATTTAAAATAATCCGTGACTTTTAAATTAACCCGTAGTTTGTTATAGTAACCCGTAACTTTTAAATTAACCTGTAATTTGTTATAATAACCTGTTTGAGCAAAATTTAACCACTTGGTTTGAAGAACTACGGAAAACACGGTATCAAAGATCTCTTTTATTAGTTAGGTGAAAGTCGCTACAAGCAAAGATCGAAGAATAATAAATCTCTAGGCTTAGATCGATGCTCACGATTCTTTCGCTCTTCGTCCTTGCTCTATAAGTTTTTGTAGGTTTATTGTACGTTTTTGCTTCTCCTTCTTCGCTCTGATATCTCTCCTATTTATAAGGTTTTAGGTTTCGTAATCCTTATCTCCATAGAAGTAGGAGGAGGTCGATTTCCCTTAGAAACATGAGGTCGGTTTCCCATTCGAGTCTATCTAAGTATATATGATTGTATAATATCTTGATAGACACGTCATCCCTTATATCAAGGGTAAACACGTCATCTCTCATGCCTGGGCAAATACGACATTTCTCGTACCTGGAAAGGTAACATGAACTTCGTACCTGGAAAGGTAACATGAACTTCGTACCTGGGCAGATAACATGAACTTCGTACCTGGGCAGATAACATGAACTTCGTACCTACCCACTTTAACTTGGATCATGGATCATTCACCGGATTTGACCCGGATGATTAAAATATATCCAATAACTTGCCCCCACTCTCTATTTTCTTAGTAAGAATTTAGAGAGTAGATAAATCATATATATTTTTTATAACTACCTTATGTATAAATAGAAATAATAATCACATTAATACCTTATAGCATTTAATAATTTCATGTAGAAAATACCTGCCCCCAAATATACCTCTTCAGTGGTTAAAGCATGTATCAGGACTTTTGAATCCACTATCTTCATAGCATAAGTACCATACTTAAAAATGGCAGGCACACCCAAGTTCATAGTACATATCTCCTTGGTAGGTAGGTAGACGCATGTTCTTGGTATCCGCTTCATTAACAGGTAAGCATATACTAGGTTGGCTTTGTACGCCTCCTCAATTGGTAAGCAGCAACTAAGTTCGTGTTATCTGCTTCCTCGATGGGTAAGCATCTACTAAATTTTCGTAGTTTGCTTCCTCGATAGGTAAGCAGGTACGAGGTTCTTGGTATTTTCTTCCTCATTGGGTAAGCAGGTACCATGTTCTTGGTATATGCCTCCTCTTTGGGTAAGCAGGTACCAGGTTCTTGGTATATGCCTCCTCTTTGGGTAAGCAAGTACCAGGTTCTTGGTATCTACCTCCTCGTTGGGTAAGCAGGTACAAGGTTCTTGGTATGTGCTTCCTCATTGGGTAAGCAGGTACCATGTTCTTGGTATCTGCTTTCTCATTGGGTAAGCAGGTACCATGTTTTTGGTATATGCCTCCTCGTTAGGTAAGCATGTACCATGTTTTTGGTATCTGCCTCCTCGTTGGGTAAGTAGGTAACAGGTTCTTGGTATCTGCCTCCTCTCTGGGTAAGCATGTACCATGTTCTTGGTATCTGCCTCCTCGTTGGGTAAGCAGGTACCAGGTTCTTGGTATATGCCTCCTCTCTAGGTAAATAGGTATCATGTTATTGGTATCTGCCTCCTCGTTGGGTAAGCATATACCAAATTCTTGGTATATGCCTCCTCTCTGGGTAAGCAGGTACCATGTTCTTGGTATCTGCCTCTTCGTTAGGTAAGTAGTACCAGGTTCTTGGTATGTGCTTCCTCGTTGGGTAAGCAGGTACTATATTTTTGGTATCTGCCTCCATGTTGGGTAAGCAGGTACCATGTTCTTTGTATATATCTCCTCGTTGGGTAAGCATGTACCATTTTTTTATTGAGCCTTAGTAGCTTCCTTCCTCAATGGGTAAGCAACTATTGAGTTTATGGAGTTTGCATAGTATGCTTCCTCGATGGGTAAGCAACCACTAAGATTATCTAATGACAGCTGGTTAATCCATTGTAAAAGCTGTATTGAAACGCCCGNATCTCCCATGTCACAACAACAACAACAAATCTAACATGGGGGAATGTTTGAATGATTATGACTTACCGGTAAGAATACAAGGCCGTGCAAGAAACCGAGGAGAACTAGTGCCAGATACATCTTGAAGTAGTAGACCTATTGAAAATAAAACGAAAACAAATTTAGAAGCCAGATGTGAAATGGTAAGGAGGACAAAAAAAAAAAAGGCTTCAAGAGATCACAAGCACATACCACAAATACTTCTGATCTTGAGAAGCTGAGCACAATCACCCCAACTAGCTTAGTTAATGTAATTCCACTGCCCATAGTACATGAAATGAATATTAGAATAATTCAATATCTAAAGCATATGTTTAATTAAGACTTCGGTTAGTATTAGAGATTTTTCTTATAAATAGAAAGCAGGATTGTTGGTGAGATACATAACACGAAATTTTGAGGTTCATTCTAAGAAATATGCTTAGGGATTAAACCGACGGATACAGATTCTCTTTGTCTTGGTGTTCCGTTTTTAATGTTTTTTATTTCGATCTCTTATCAAATACCTGAAAACTGAAGCTCCCATCCCACCAAGCGCCTCTTTCATCCGTTGGTTTCGGTCCCCAATGCTTATCTGAGCATTAAGGCAAGTCCAATCAGGATGCAAAATAGCATATTGGTTGTGAATACTGCTACTCAGACAGAGGTACTGACCGAGAAAGCGTGAGTTATGTGTACACAAAACTCAACCGCAATGCCCACTGACATGACTAGATTTACAACCGACAGTGCGTTTAGCTGGATATGAAAGACTGCCATTACTCCCTACCATGTTTCAAGTCAAGGGTTAGAGTATAACATTAGTAACATGAGTGTATGAAAACAGTTATTTATTCTTTTCATGAGTAACAATGAGAGAGTGAATTACCAGGAGATCGATAATGATCATTGCAATCACCAGCAAAATAATTGCGGAGCTCCAAAAGCTGATTTAGAAAGCAGACAGGAAAAGGATTTGTAGAATTAGGATTAACCATATCAAGTTAGAAAACTCTGGTTAAAATTTTATTTGGAATGAGCTTAACAGTGATACCTGCATGTGATGATTAAACACACGACAAAGACGGCAGCTGTAAAATGATGGAACATTCAAAGTCAGTTCATTTGTGAAGTCAAAAAGTAAAATCAAGACCTAAGAACTAGAAACTGGAGCTACGATCTGGGATTGGAAGGTTTGTTTACTAACCGATGGCTATGGAGAGGTTGATTAATGCAGTTTTCCATATGTCAAGATATTGCTCAAAGAACATATAAAACACTGAATACGGATATATCTCCATCTGAAAAAAATTACAATATGGAGCAACAAGTTTGTTTAAGCATGCAGATTCATTAGGATAAAAGGAAGATGATTCAGCAAGATATATTAAAGGGAGAAAAAGTTTTGAGCTTCTTTTATCAAGAAGATACGAAAATATGAATGCATGCGACTTGCATCAATCAGTATAGTCGGGTAGTATATTATTTTTACCTTCAAGGAACGGGAAACTTTTTCACTAAACTCTTGAGCAGCTCTCATTGAATTAACATAGTCAACCTGAAAACAAAGTTACAGTATAAACTAACACGATAATAGAGAGTGATATAAACCATGGCAAAGTTGCTCTACAAATTATGCAATAGGAAAGTACCTGTTTGTTAAGGGGTGTGTGATAAGTACGGAACGATGAAGCTTGAATGATACCATTTTCATAGCCTGATAAGAAAACAGAACATACATATATCACAGATATGGGTATCAATAGACAGAACCGATGACTCTGAAATGGATTAAGAAAGAAAGAGGGGACAGTGTGAAAACCTTGCAAATCAACACTACTAGAATAAGCACCATGGCCACCTTTAGCACAATCAGCAGAAGGAAGCGCATTGAGGAACCAAGGAAGTTTCTCTTTGAATTGGATTGTGGATGGGCGGTCACTACTTAAATCTGCATGACGGAAGCACTGGACAACCAGAAAAGAAAATTACGCAAATGTTGCAGAGACTAACAAACACGTAGCACAAACATTGGTAATTAATTCGATTAGATTATCATGAGTAAATTACCGTGGTGCAATCGTTGCATACTTCACTTAGACCACAGCTGCCTTGATCAGGAGAGCAACAAGGAGGCTACAAATACAACACAAGTACAATGGAATTAGCCATCAGTAAATCATACATTGCTCTACACATTTGACCAAAATATTTTGGACATCAGAAATAAGTATATACTTTTGAAACAATTTTCCAATATTTGGAAGACTGCTAATAAAAACGGAAGCTACTTTTTTCCGCATGTCAATTCGTTCAAACTCCACCTATGTGCGTAGATGTAACGGACCTCTATAGATCAACAGTGAATTTAAAGGATATACCTGGTCATCAGGGGGACAAAAGGTACCATTTGTAAACTTTCGACAACAGCCAAATGCCTCGGGAGATAACCACACAAGAAAGTCGTCGAGCCATGAAGCAGCTGGCTTAGCTATGTAGCTTAGTTCTGGAGTCAATGAAGCCTTTGTAATCTATGAACAAGAATGAAATTTAGATCCTCAAAAAGAACAGGAACAGATACTTTGCTAATAATGTGCCTATTTGATTAGCTGAAACACAATTAATACCAGCATCTAAAGAAGATATAGCAGTTAACAATAGCATATCTTAAAAAAATCTTGTGTGAAAAACAGAAAATATAACTTCTTTTCGACATTGACTTATGGAACATTTTTACATTTTCCAAATCATTAATCAAATTTAGATTCACCAAATCATTAAATTAAATTGTTTAACATCTTAAGATAAAGAGGATCCAAAATTTTGATATGTGGATAGTGAAGCTATCTCCAATGTACAAGAAAGCAAAATGTTGACATATATAATGGAAGAGCCATGGTTCAGACAGCTAAAAAATTTATATTATGAGGAGAAATAAAAATAAATGGAGACGTATACCTCGTTTAAAAGAGAATTAGAATCACACTTGTTAATGGAACAAAGTTGATTTGTCTGTCTTGATTCTGAGCTGATACATGAGGCAAATCGGGTTTAATAATAAGTTGGACCAAATTGTGCCAGCCAAACTTTTAAAGCTAAGAACCAAAAGTTGAGATACCTGTAGTTATAATTTTTCAGAACAAAGTATAAAGGTGGACCAATTCGAAGATATGAAGCAAGATCGTTGAAGTAACCCTGAAGATACGAGTCCTGAGGAAGAACAATCTGTTGCTCCAAACCAGGCTCAATCCGAGTGGACAACGCCTACATGGTCCACGAACACGATAAATAAGAGATGATATTTCAACAACTAAATGAAGTATATAACATTTCTCTGATGGATGAGAAAAATGTATTAACTCACAATTCCAGCCATTGCTAAACCAAAAAAGAAGGCAATAACCAATATTTTGACTGCCCAATGATTAAGAATGGGTGCATGTACTTCCTGAAAGTGAGTAATGAAGCATTAAAAATTCAATTATGTAGAATTATGTAGAACAAAAAATATGTGCAAGTGATAATGTTAAATGTATTTTTCTAAGAAACCTCAATTATGAATTATGAAATACCTTCATATACCGAGTCAAAAGGCCAGCTTTTCTCTGACCTGAATGTTATATGAGACAACTCCAATGAAATTTTGATTTCACAAAACTCTACAATGAATAAGGATATGATGATATGTTAAAACTCAAAAGTGATATTACCTTTGTCAGAACTATCTGATGATTTCGATGTCTTAATACATGGGAAGCAGTCAACCCGCTTACTCTCCGTCCGTTGGAAGTCAAAAACTATCAAAGCAACAAAAGCAGTAACCTGGAGAAGAAAGTCCAAAAGAACAGCCAAGGCTGCAAGCAAGATGCATCTAATAGTTAAAATCCAGAAGGAAGATAACGAAAACATTTTAAACTGAGTACCGAAAACTTTTACTAACCAGCAAACATGGAGAACACTCGAACTGCTGGCATTTTAACAAAAGCACCAACGGCAAAAGCTAAAATCTCAGCTAAACTTGCAAGAGTAATCGATGGTCCAACTTCCATAAGAGCATTGCTTATTCGTCGTTCCAAAGGCAGCTCTTGCTCTTGCCTCTTGACAGCATGAACCAGTATGCACATATTATCAACACCGACCTATCGATTAACATATTCATGTAGAAGTAAAGAACAAGTTCAAAAACGTCTGTGTCAATAACAGCTACAAATTGTAGTTTCAAGAAATATTAGAACCAAACACGACTTACAGCCAAAACAAGAAACGGTATAACTTCCATTATGATTAGTGTTGATTTCATCCCAATAGCACTGAAAAATCCCACAGAGCCGAGTACAGACAGCATGACAAGAAGAACACCAGATAGACCAAGCAAAACCTGAAATTAAGAAAGGTTACATTTCATAATAAAGTATAAGGAAATATTTTCCCTGAGACTATCAAAGTAACACTATAAAATCATTAATTATCGTACCTTTGATGTAATGTAAAATGAATTTAAGCGAGGTGTATCCCCAAGTGCGAGTGATATATAAGCAAACATGACAAGATAACTTATCTGAAACAAAGAAACAAACCAAGTGGGAACGAAAAACAAATATTAGAAGCAAAAGATGGCATAAATAAAAAAAAGTTAAGATAGACCATAAAATCTTTAAGGTAACAAAATAAGTAAACTCACGGCTATAGTTATAATATCTGCTGTGCTTTCTCTTTTCAGTTCTTCTTCAATCGAACTTTCCGAAGAGAAAGATAGAGTTAAATTTTTTGCTTTAACCATTGGCAACAATTCATCCTGTCACATAAAGAGTACTAACGTGAATGAACGAATAACAATATCAAATCGAACAAGTATGTCAGGAAAACAACATTTGTTTTCGTATAAAAAATTCCCAACCTTGGCCAGTTGGATAAAGGCTTTCTCCCATGCCACTGCTTTCTCAGTTTTGTTACCTTTGTTGTCAACAGCATTGTCCACAGGATAAGTCACAAGAAAAGCAGAAGCCTGTCTTAAGCATTTCAGTTCAAGGGGTATTAGATATTCATATGAATTGGCTTACTCTATCTGGTCACTCTATAGCAAACTGAAGAATACTACCTCACTAAAACTGTTCCCTGAGAAACCTCCCAGTGCAGTAGTTGGATCAAGAGGACCCTTAAACGCACTCAAACATGACTCCGTTGATGTGAAATGCTGAAAAAAAATGGTGAGCGTATTATGAAATGGTTAAGTATCTAGAAAAAAAATCGCCATAAAGACAGAACAAAGTAGACTATTCACAAGGTACCTCAAAGCAATATGTAACATGATCGACACCTCCAAAGTCATCATAATTTTCTGATTTCATCTTAAAATACTGCCTCCAGTAGCATGAAAATCCATTAGATATGTTAGGTAAAGCTAAAATCAAGTACTATAAAAAGGAAAGAGTGCAACCTGCAGAACACTCTGTGTGGCACAATCCTCTCCAAGCGGTTTCATGCAAATGTCTGTCAGAGAAACCATTGAACCCGAGTGATTTGCTCTCAGTCCATCAACCTACCATTATTAACAGCTTTTTACAAGTCTAGTTCTCGGAAACATTATGCGAGTGATCAGATGGATTTAAAAATAGAGGAAATCGAGAAAGCAAATACCGTCTTTTGTATGTCAAAAAGTAACTTAATATTGTCATCTGTCAAAATTACTGGGGCCTTTTCGTGAGGAGCATTTGGAACTGTTGCTATTATTAGCTGCAGAAATTTCCATAACAATGTTAAAAGAACACTCATAAAAAACAAATGCTACATAAGCCAAGGTCCCAAGAACATTTAATAACAGAGAGACAAGTTAATGGAAATGTGAAACCTGTTCAATTCTGTAGAAAGGAGCAAGATGGGTGTCAAAGAATTGTTTCTCTTCAGCAGCTCTGCTTCCTGGTCCTACCCATAGCTGCAACATACAGTAGTAAATATTTTTGTATGAACACTTAGAGGAAACGTTAACAAGGTTGCATATAGCATAAGCAAGAGGAAAAAGAAAATCAAATAGCTACTTTATCAGGCCGTGTCTCCACTTTGAATCGGATCAGACCCACACAAAGTAGAAGAACTACAAAGACAGAAAAATATAAAACGAGAGTTGGGTGTCTTGCTACCCAAATCCCATACTTCCTGGAAAGAGATAACAGAAAAAGGTCAACAACCCAATTTTGAAGCTAAGCAGGCCAAATGTGTGAATGTAAAGAACCTGTAAAAATTGGCCATGTATCCTTGTACTGTCGACAGCTGACCCAAGTATCTCTGTGGAGTATTTTGTAGCATCTAAGAGAACCCAAAAGAAAACATAACAAAATCAATGAGAATTCATATTATAAATCAGCAGCTGAAACTTCAGATGTTAAGCACGGATACCTGCACATGAATAGTATCTGGTTTTTGCGAATTCACAGAATTTCTTTGTCCACTGGCTTCTGGCAGTGGTCTCATTTGGGAGCTCTCTTTCTTACCCTTTATTCGGTGAAGCAAACCACCTCCGAGAAACAGTGAAACCAAGACAATATACAAAATAGCTAGTATGAAATCGACACATTTCGCCTGCATGATTGACAAACCAGGACCACGTTAAGCAAGACTTTATATCATGCGCATTATTAGTTCATATAAACTCGATATTCACCTCAAGTGATCCAATTCTATTTGAGCAAGAATGCTTTTTCTGATTAGGAATCGCTGCTTTACTTGAGCAAGCAGCTGTAGAAGGACAATCACCACAAGAACAGCCAAGAGAATCATCACTACACGAATAAGTAGACACATTCATAGACTTCATTCCAGATGACACAGGCGGGGTTGGCAAAAACTCGATCCCATATGGTGAGCCCGGCACATTGACACCCGCTTTCTGACCAATAAATGCAAACCACTCTGATAACAGAACACGCATCTCAGTTATTCTATAGATAAGATGACTAAATCTCAACTGAACTAGTATAAAAAAAAAAAAGACATTTACCCTTAAAATTCTTTGCACCCGCTCCGAGAAACTCTAAAGCTCGGGTATTTGAGCTACCAAATTTCACATCTTTGCAGGAATCATACAACCCGGCTCCAAAATCATCGGTTATATAGTACTGAATCCCATCCACAGTCACATTATTCTTGATCTACCAAACAAAACACAAAACTTCAACATAAAGCCCACTTGATCTTGAAACGATTAGATGGGTGCATTGGTTGAAAAAATGTGTTACCTTTGTAGTAGAAGTTACATTGATAAATAAACTTTGATCTGGAGAGCAAGTAAGTTCACAGAAAAGATTCAGAAAGTTCCTTAAACATGCTGGACAACCTACAATAAAAGGAATAGCCTAGCAAAAAAACATACATTTCGATTTTAATCAAGAAACAAAAAAAAAACAAACAAAAAAATCAAAATCTTGAATATTGAAAAGAGTGTTTTTTATCAAAAAAAAAAAAAAA
>VBRH01001711.1:5197-15477 GCA_014578085.1 Cardamine resedifolia
AAAAAAAAAAAAAAAACATTTTCATTGGATACTAGTTTCTTTTAACTTAAATTATAGATGTTTAATCACCAAAAGAGAGATAACTTAAACAAATAAGAAATCTAATCGAGCAGTGAGAATACTTTTGGGACTTTGTAAAATTTTATATATTATCTTTTTATTAATTTGATTCCTAGTGTTACTTTGGTCCCCCACACCTTAAACAAGTAAATCTAACAACTGTGCTAATTTGTCTCCACTATAAATTTAAATAATACCAAAACTAAGAGACTTGGAATCAGAGTCTATTTTAAAAATTATGGTATAGGTTCATTGAACAATGGATCTTGTCTCTTGAGGAAACTTCCCTTTTTGCTCCCAACAATTTACTAGTTTTTACTTTTTACTTTTTACATTTAAACCTAATGATGCAAAATGATTATAAAGTCAAAAACTTTTTTTTTTAAAAAGTCAAGAACTTTACTTTTGTATTCCTAAATAAAGTTCTTGTAATCTTGTTTTTGGAACATTCAAAGAAAGTTAAGAAGAGTATAATCTTTGATCACCAGTTTCTGACTCTAATAAGGTTAGCTCTTGACCGGTTTGGTCATTGCTACTACCACCAGAGATAGTCATAATTGGTTCAGACTGAGAAGTAAATCCTTTTTCTTCTTCTTTATCAACATGTTGTGGTCTCTTTACCACTGTTTGATCCGAGATCAACACAATCGAACCGCTCGTGGTTACCGGTTTAGCTTGGTTAACATCTTCACGTTCTGTCTTCTCCGGTAGAGCATAGAAGAAACCATATTTCTGAGCATGTGTTAGTCCTGGGCATAAACCCTACAAAACCCAAAACTTAAGAAATTTTAAAACCCTAAAGTAACAGACTTTTATGCATTTGTTGTAAGGAATAGGAAAGAAAGAACAATTTTTTGTTTGGTACTGACCTTTATCAAACCAGTAATTGGAAAAGATTCGTGGTAAGGATAAATGTTGTTGCGAACATTGTTGTTACTCTCTTCTTCAGGGATTTCTTGTTCTGGTTTTGTGGAATTGCTTCGACAATATCCACCAAAGTACGAGCAATGTTCTCGAGCTAGAGATATTTGCGGTGTTAAGGGTAATAGATGACCTTCAGTGCTAAAGATATACCTGAAGATTAACAAGATTTTGTAGTGAAATGTTGTAGTAATTGTGAAAATCAAGAGGTTAATATGGGGAAGATTTTGTACTTGTAAGGGCCATTGTCGACGAGGTTATCTGAATCAACAGCTAAGTCAAAGAGTAGCCATAAGTACTTTACCTGAAATATTTGTGAAATGCAAAAATAAGTCAAGGCTTTAAGGTATGTTAAGTAAATTCATATTGAGAAACAGAGTTTCTGTTTTGTTTTTTACGGTTTCTGCGAGGAAGAAGCTCTCCATGTGATCTTCTTGTTTATGAAGTTCTACATCTGTGATGTGACAATAACCGCAAGGACATTTTGCCCCGTATTGCAAACTAGCCACAAAGTCACGTCCTGCATCGAGATACCTATCGCCGAGTAATTTGTATAGCAATTCAGTAGTGTAATCATCTTTGGAAAAAGAATTGAAAAAAGCTAACTAATTAAACTGCTGACCTGGGATCTCTGGTAGCTTTGTACAACCAATATGTGCTTTCGATTAATTCGGGCCTTAAGGGATAACTCTTTTGCCCATACTGTAAGGAAAATGAAGAATAGCTATGAAGTTGTAATATTACAATGCCATCAGAAAATGAAACCTAATAAACGAAAAAAGCGGTCACTGAGAAACTCAAATCAAGATGGAGTACCTGGACACTAAGTGTAGCAAGGTTAAAACCCTCGGGGGTGAAACCGTATCGTTTCCAGACGCTAAAGAAGGCAGTGTGAGTTCTAATTGCTGGATCAACATCTCCCGCTAAAACCTTTTGAGAGCGAAATATAGAATACCAAAACAGCATAGTTTAATTTCCGAGGCTGAAAATATTTAGCAATTTGTTAAAACATACAATCACTTTTTTTACCTGAAGTCCTGGCCAGAAAGCTTGAAGGCTGTTGAATACTGGCCAGACAATAGCTGCAGAATCCATATTGACCTCAACATACCTACGACAAAACTAGAAAAAACAATAAGTCCAGATAAAGGAATTGCTTGTTCATGTTTCTAATAAACAAAAGATTATAAAAGCATACCAAGGATCCTTGTGAAGGTAGTGCATTGCAGACCTGTAAGCTTCTTGAAAAATGTATAAATATTCCTCATCTCCAAATAGTATATAAGCCTGAAATTGTCAACTCAAACAAAAAAGCAAGGAAAATCTCAGTGCCGGATTTCTTAGGACTTGGCGTTATATCCCAATAATCAAAATTATCTTGTCAAGAGCTATCCTTACTAACCTTGAGGAGATACTCGTAAAAAGAATCAATGCTTGTTCCTATACCAGCATCCTGCCAAGTAGACACTATCATTCAGAAGAACAATAATTTTGTGGACGCAAAGTTCCTCAATGAAACGAAGAAGCTTTTTAAGTTGTTAACTGAAGTATGCCAAAAATCTTAATTTATCTGACATATACAGAAGCCTTTTATTTTGTCAGTTCATGGACGAAACTAGGTGTTACCTTCTGTGTCCATTCACCTGTAAAGACATTGATGTGAGCACCAACCAAGTCGAGATTTGAGCGACGTGCCCATAGTCCCCTCACCGCATTCTTTGCAACTTGTTCGAAAACTTCAATTTTAACAAAGTTAGCACCATGTTAGAGCAAAATTACATCTCTTGGGAGTCCAAATGATAGGAGAATAAAGAGAGCTACAGATAAGCATTTCTCAGTGGCTAAATTGATTTATGATTAGACACGAAATACCAAAGCTCCATAGCTTCACTCACCAGGATCATTTGTTAAACGACTAAGCACGCCAAACTCTAAAGACAAAGTACCACCACCCGCCGTTGATGTTATCTGAACAAACAAGAAAAAGATATAACTTTCTATAAAGATGAGTTCCAATATATGAATCAAAAGATAACATCGGCAAGCTTATAATGAGCAGTCCAATCTCAACACTCTTTAACTCGTTGAGAACTAGAAAAGTTAGGTAGGAAAATTAAGTTTTGTTTGATCAGTCGTTTCACCAAACGCACAGATCAATAAATTAAATACTTAAGAAGGAATAAGAAGATGTTTTACTTTGCTTTCATGTTTGTCAACACCGTACATCAAATTCACAGATCCAAATGGGATTCCTGCAGGTAAAGAGAAGGAGATGACAAGGCAATTCCCTGCTTTCGAGCATATTCATATGCATGATCAATAAGTGGTAACTCGAAGAGCATACCAGTAGGTGTATCAAATGCAGGAAGCATTCTCCGTGTCAAATCCTCAGCTAAGACTAGTAATTCATTGTCATAAGATGGAATTCTCATGCCCTATCATCAGATTATATTAAATTCAAGGTAATGTAGCAAACAATCAAAACCACATTAAAAGGATATTTTTGGAATTTGGAAGTCCAATAAAACGGCTAAGACAAGCAGTGATCGTAATATTAGTTGCACAATAAGCTCACATAAAGCCTGACACATTATAGAGGGTGCCAAAATTCTATGCTTTCTAGCTGAAGAATGTACAAATATCCTTGTATAAGATAATATCACGACGAACGAAATAGCCCAGCAGAAGAAAAATACCGTTGCATAATCACTTGCAATCAGATGAGCCGAGAGTAAACCCCCAAGGACTCGGATAGTTGTCTCAAACACCGAGACAGTTTTATTCTGCAGTTAAAGACATGTATCAGTGAATCAATTTCACTGCCAGGTATGAGTTACATAAGAAAAGCTGAGGGAGTAGTTGAGAAAGCAACAATAGTCTTGTTAGAGAAACCAAAACCAATCATTACTCACTATATTAAACTGAAGATTTTTACCAATCCATTCAACAGAAGAAGTGAAGCGCTCTTTATCACCAAGTAAAGCTAAAGTATCCAACGAGTCAATCTAACACAAAGACCACCAAAACCATGTTAAGGTTTCACATAACACAGAGCCTTAACATTAGAAGATAAAATACAAAAAGTTTACCAAAGTCAACGCATAGCCTCCAAGAGTATCTTCTCCTTGGCAAGATAACGGTTTCAATTCATCAAGCGGAAACGCATTGTTCATATATCCATCAAATGCATGATAAAACATCCCACGAACCTACACTCAAATATGATCAAACCCATCCATTACTATTGAAAACAGAGCCATCAAATTACAAAATTTTCGAAGAACAAGGTCAAAGAAATGCCTACACAATGCAATCACCACCACTAAAAGCAAATGAATCTCAGCTAGTTACTGTGAAAAACCACTAATTGTTCTTCTCAAAAGGCTAAAGAAGTTAACTTTACGACATAATCAACATCAAGTGAGTAATTACAACTTCCAAAGATCAAAACTTTAAGTATCCCAGGATACCAAATTTGCTCTAATACTCAATTTGGTGGACAAGAGAGAGCACTACTAATAAACCCACCAATCGATGCAATAAAGTGATGAAGAGCAAAATCGAGAGTGAGATCATCCAGATCTGTTGACCAAATTTACCTCATCTCTCAGCTGTTTAGCTTCATCAGGCTTAACACTTTCGGCGATAACTCCATGGTTAAGAACAAAACCCGAAAATGTCAGAGAGATGAAGATGGCATACAAAAGCCACCTGAAATTTGATTCCATCAATGAGCTATTTGGGAAGTTTTTGATTAGTTTTTGTTTTTGTTTTGGTTTCAGTTTAGTATTTTTGTTGAATGAATCTTCTCAGACATCACTGGATCTCTTGTCCGAGGAGATTCCTGAGTTTTTCAACTTTGCGACACTCGGTGGCTCCTCGTTCAATCACGAATTCAATAAATCTTTTTGGGTTTTTCGTCTGTTTTTTTTTTCAGCCATTAATTTTTAATAAAACTAATTAACTTCTTTATTAATTAGATTTTTAGATTATTATGGATTTATAATATTCATAATTTCTAACATAAAACAAAACACATGTAAAAACAAAACTCTAATTACATGTAAAAATTGTGGATGAACCATTGGATAAGCCTTTTAAAAGGCCTTTAAAATGCCTTTAAAAAGACTTTTACACCATATCTGAAGTTTGAATGCCAGAGAGAATACAAAGATTTGATTTTATTACCCTCTGTTTGATTTTATTTGTTTTTAAAAGTTTTTTCACACTAAAAAAACAATTTTATTTTTTGTTTTACCCTTAATTAATGTTTATTTTATTTTATTGTATTAGTCAAGATATTAAAACATAGGGACAAAAATGCAAAATTTATCAAAAATCTACATTGAAAACCTAAAACAACAAATAATATGAAACAAATTTAAACTCAAAAATTATATTTAAATTGAAACAGAGGAAGTATCTAATAATGATGTAACAGAAAAAAAAAAAAAAATTTTGGTAAATGGAAATATTGATTAAAAATTGTAACTGAACAATTAACAGAATGGAAGTGGTAAATAAAGAAATTTTAAATTTAGAATGTAGAATGTAGAATAATAACATTTTATTGTTGACCAATTTTTTTTTTTCGGTCACTTATTTATTTTTCCTCAAAAACTACTTAATTCGTACAATCAAGGTTTCAAAACTTTCTAAACAAGGACAAGTATTTTAACTGAAGAAACTGATTCATGGGAAGATCAAAGATGTATCTATGTGATAGAAGCAGTGAATTGGAGGATTAAAGATTTATTACTATTTAGTATTTACCAAGTGTCATAGGGTTTAACCATGGTTACTTATCATGGGTACTTTCAAGTAACCATGGTTAAAATAGGTTATGAGCATCAGTACTTTATCTATATAAACTGTTTTAGAGTAAGGGAAGGGGGTATCGAGTGTTTTGTGGAGAGTTTTAAGGGGGAGTGGGAGGAGCTTCATAAACAAAATCCTCAGGTCCTTTGTAATTCTGGTTTTATCATCTATAAATCCCATTCCTGTTTTCTATTCGTATCACTATGGTCATTTCTGTAAGAAAAAGCTCCAAGACAGATTCAAAGAGAGTTTATGCCCCAAGTTTTTTGGGTTTCATCTCAAAAATCCAAAAGCAACAACAGACACTTAATTGTATCTCTGATTTCCATGACCACACCAAAATTCTATATATAACATTCAATTAGATCCCTGTAGAGAGACCATTGCCGCAAGCACACGGACCGATAGTGTTTGGAGAAGCCGAGAACCCGCTCATGACTGCAAAAACAGCAATGGAAAGAATCACATTATGGTTACAAGATCTTTGATGAGATGGTTTTGTTATTCAAAGATCTTTCTCCTACAATCTAAACTCGTAGGGAGAAAAAACTGACCTGTTGCTTCTTCTTCTTAGGCCGTCTCTTCCTTTTGGGTTTATGAGCATCAGAATTGGAGCTCAAATTGCTACTCTGACTGCTATATGAAGTTGCCGCAGCAGCTCTGGCGTTATACGAAGACTCGCTTCTTCTGTTTGAAGTGTTTCTTGAGGATGATGGCATCTCATTCCTCTGCACATATGAATTCTTCCTAGAGTTTGATTCAAACCTTGCTTGTGGTGGTGGCATTAAAGCTCTAGCAGAGTTTTGCTTCTACAAGATTTCAATACATTCAAATTCTTAAATCAAATAAACCATCTCTTTGGTAAAAAGTGGCATCACCATTCATGAGTCTCATTAGTCATTACCTGATTCCTTTCATCACTAGACATGCCAGAAGTTGCTCTACCAGAAGCACTAGAAGCAGCCTCCCTGAGAAATTGTAGATTATAGAGTCAGAACTACTCTTTATCAGTAAGCTTCAATAACAAGTATTAACTTCTAAATCCAAATTTACTAGGCCTACTTGGTGCTTTTATCGGTCAATTCATCATCTGCGTCTGCTTCATCGCTTGAACTCCCTTTATCAAAGAAATCATCATCACTAAGGTCCAGAAGACCATCATCTTCACTCCCCGTCTCTGTTTATCCACAAACATAACATAAATCATCATTATTCGCTACGATACTTCAATAGCTCCAGAAGAATGGAAACAAATAAGCATCTCTACAAATCATATGTTTACCTTCTAACTCTTTCCCACTAGCAGCAGCAACAATAATATTGGCTTTGATCTGCTTCCGCAATTTACCTCTCTTTTCGATTACTTCTGATTCCTCACCTCCGTTAAACAGAGATACATACTTCTCGTTTTTGGGGAAGAACTGCAATTCAGTAACATACATTTTCAACTAAACTCATTCTAAACCATAACTACAGAAACTTAACTAACAAGCAGAGAAGGACGACAAGTAGTAAAAAGGAGACAGCAGTGTAAAGAAGTTTAATTTACCCGAACATATTCAAGGTCTTCTTTAAGTTTATTGAGTTGCTCAGCTATCTCAGCATCTCCTACATGAGCAGATGAAGTACGTTGTAGCTTCTCAAGACGTCTAATACTCCTTTCGATCTTTCTCCGCTCTATTCAAGCAAAACAAAGAAAAGCTCTAATATTTCAGGCGAAGTCGTTACTAACTAAATCGTGACACAGCCAAATAAAAACAAGCCAATGCCACTTACCAAAGAACTTAATCTTTCTGTTCCTGAGGAACATTTTACGTTCAACAGCAAGGCGTGTATGATCATCTTGCTGCTTCTTAAGATCTTCCAACTTCTCTACTAAAGACTCTCTTACTTCAGGAGGCAAATCCTACAAAATATAAATCCATCAATCAACAACATTGAAAATTCTCATATGTGTTGCTTCTAATTGAGTATAAATTATCAAATTTCTCTACAAGAACACAACCCAGAAATATCAGTATAACCCTTAAGCAAACTGAATCACTAAAAAGACTAGAAATTTAACAGAGATTAGACAATAAAACCCTAATTTCAGAGAAAAAAAGAGAGAAAAGGAGCTGACTTTACGAAGAAAGCGTTCAACGGAACGCATCTGATTTTTGAGAGAGACATTTTTAGGTTTCTTCTCCACACGCAATACTTTCGACCTCCGACTACTTCCCGCCGGCTTCTTCGGTTCTGAAGCTCTTCTCTTGGCGTAGCCTCCGTGCGCCATGGCTGAAGGATTTTTACCAAAGCTTTTTAGGACTTGAAGAGACAGAGTTGAGAATGAGAACAACAGACAAAAATTAGGGGTTGTGTTTTTTGTTTTTTTCCGTGTTAGCTTTTTTTTAGCCTCTTCAACCGGACAACGAAACGCTGCGTTTTCAGGTACTAACAGATCCGATTCGGTTAGGTTCGCTTTATTTAACCGTAAATCCATTTTAGTTTTATATTCTCTTAAAAAGATCCCAACACCGGCCCACGGCCCAAGGCCCAAGGCCCAAAAGGGCGTACTCGACAATCCGGAAAATAAGAAACAGAGAGGAAAAGCAAGAAGACACAGCGACTAAGGAACACTGAAGAAAGCCGAATTCTTCGAAATTGAAACAGAGGAGAACTAGACAATTCGAAACAACCACTAATTGTGTTCAAGAATTTTCTGTTGAACCGCCTGGTTTAGTTCGGTTTACTTGTTGATTTGGCTTGACTTTTCAGTTTTCTAATTACTAATTTGCAGGCAATTTGTATGTACTGCATTTTACATTTTTGTTACTGAATGTCAAAACATGATCTTTTTATATACCTATTGATGCAGTGACATCAAAATCTAAACTAAAATAAGACATTTTATGGAAGAGGTCACATTAAATTTGGTGACTTTTTCTTTTGATGGCTGCAGGTGTACTTGGTCAAATATTACAGCACCACCTTAATAAAGTCAACGAACTTATATTTGGTGAATATCGTTTTCATGTTCTGAATGTTGCATTTGATGAATGTCTTTGCTTTTTGTGTGATATATTTATTGAATTTGCTTTTTATCAAAAGTAAACTTCAGTGGCATAAGATTACATTAATCGAAAGAGAATTATGCTCTTCGTATTTTATGGCTAATTAAATATATCATTTTGTGGATATCAAACATCTGACTTCTAATTAATTATTGGTGACGGATGCAGTGATATCAGAACAAGTATCTTACTTTTTCTTGGAAACTGCCACTCACAATTATCTAATAGAATTTGCAATCTGACTTTTATTTTTCTTTCTCTACTCCAATTCACCTTCTCTTGTTTTGTTTCCTGCATCGTCTTGGCAGTAATCTCAGTTTCTTTCTGAAAATTTTGTTCAAAATGCTAAACTGGCTTCTAAATCTAATACCTTGGAATCCAATCTTGAGTTTTGTATGTGGCTGCTTTTTTAGCGATCGAAACTACATCCACATGATGGATGCAAATCTCGTCGCTCTGGAGGAAACTATGCGAGAACTTGAGGACGGACGAGTTGATCTGTTAGTAAGAGTTGCCATAGAAGAAGATAGAGGTTTGCTACGGCTTGCTCAAGTCAAAGGATGGCTTGAAAGGGTAGAAACTGTTGGATCAAAAGTCAATGATCTGCTTAACGATCGTTCAGCTGAAACTGAAAGATTGTGTCTGTTTGGATATTGTTCTGACAATTGCAAAACAAGCTACGATTATGGCGAGAAGGTATTGAAGAGGTTGCAAGAAGTTAGAGAACTTCTATCTAAAAAAGGAGATTTTAAAGAGGTGGCGCAGAAAAGGCCTGTACCTAAGACAGAAAAGAGGTATATCCAAACCACTGTTGGTTTGGATACAAAGGTTGAAATGGCATGGAAGAGCCTCATGAACGATGAAAGAAGAATCTTGGGTCTTTATGGTATGGGGGGAGTTGGCAAAACCGCCCTCTTAACTCTTATCAACAACAAATTCGTTGAAGTGGAGAATAATGACTTTGATGTTGTGATATGGGCTGTGGTCTCCAAAGACTTTCAGAATGAGGGCATTCAAGATCAGATTCTGGGAAGAATATGTGTTGACAATGAATGGAAAAAAGAAACAGAAAATGAGAAAGCCTCTCTCATAAACAATAACCTGAAGAGAAAGAAATTTGTACTGTTGTTGGATGATCTCTGGAGTGAAGTAGATCTGAACAAGATAGGAGTTCCAGTTCCAACTCGAGAAAATGGATCGAAGATAGTTTTCACCACTCGTTCAAAGGAAGTTTGCAACTACATGATTGCTGACGAGCAGATAAAAGTTGATTGTTTGTCACCAGATGAATCATGGGAATTGTTTCGAATTACTGTTGGAGAAATCCCATTAAAGTGCCATCAAGATGTTCCCACACTTGCAAGAACCATTGTTGAGAAATGTTGTGGCTTACCACTTGCACTTAATGTCATTGGCAAAACCATGTCA